>CAXKVX010000678.1:0-67237 GCA_964058865.1 Eleocharis quinqueflora
ACTCCATCCTTTAGTCAATTCAGTATGACTTACAACTGTCTGAAGAAAAAAATAGACAGTGGCTAAGCTTAAAGCTTAGCTGGTACAGGAGGAGGAAAGGCAGAAGTTGACCAAGGGAGAGGAGGCTCATGTTGTAACACCTAATCCCAAGAAAGGTAAGCGCAAGAAAAATAAGGGCAAAGAGTTCATTAAGAAAGCTGCAGACAAGAAGCAGAAGGTTGACAATACTCTCGAGAAATCGGGAGATAAGGTGATTTATCACTTTTGCAAGAAGTCGAGACACATCAAGATACATTGTACCAACTATGCTTCGTGGTTGAAAAAGAAAGGTATGTGTCATGGCTTAGTTTGTTCTGAAGTTAATTTAAGTACAATATCAAAATATACTTGGTGGTTAGACTCAGATGCAACTTCTAACATCAGTATATCTATGCAGGGTTACCTAAACCTTTGAAAGCCAAATCAAGCTGAACACTACATTTATGTGGGAGATGGCATAAAGGTTGAAGTTGAAGGCATAGGAAAATTTAGATTGTTGTGTAGGACTATATTTTATTTATATTTTGATGCATTAGTGGTTCCATCCTTTCGAATGAACCTAATTTCTATTTCTTATTTTGACAATAATAGTTTTGTATGTTCTTTTGTTAATGGAAATTTCAGTTTGTTTCAAAATTTAAAACAAGTTGCTTTTGATTCTTTATCTTCTTACGACAATCTTTATTTTCTTGAGATTGACACTTTACATTCAGAAGCCCTATGTATTGATACTAGAAAATGAAAATTAACTAATGAGAATTCAGCGAAATTATGGCACAGACGTTTGGGATATATTTCTATGTAAAGAATCCAACGACTTTGTCAAATGATATTCTCACACCTTTAGACTTTATAAATTCCAAAGAATGTGTAAGTTGTATAAATGATAAACAAACTAATAAACGCAAGTATGATGTCAAAAGGTGCAATGATATCTTAGAATTGATACATACCGGTATCTGTGGTCCTTTTCCAAAGGCTATAAGAAATGGTCACCAGTATTTTATCACATTCATAGATGATCATTCAAGATATGGACACATCTACTTGATTAAAGAAAAGGCTGAAGCACTAGACGTGTTCCAAAGTTATAAAGCGGAAGTTGAGTTACAACTTAACAAACACATTAAAGCCGTCAAATCTGATCGTGTTGGTGAATACTACAATAGATATGATGAGTCAGGAGAACAACGTCCGGGACCCTTCACAAAATTCTTAGAGGAGTGCGGGATTGTGCCATAGTATACATTGCCAGACTCGCCTGCAATGAATGGTGTTGCTGAAAGGCGCAATCGCACCCTCAAAGACACGGTGAGAAATATGATTGCTCGTACAACTCTACCAGAAAGTTTGTGGGGGAGAATCCTTAAAAACTGTTGTTTATACTCAACAGAGTTCCAATTAAAGCAATTAATAAAATCTCATTTGAGATTTATTTTGGGCGCAAGCCTAGTCTAAATCATTTTCGAATTTGGGAATGTCCAGCAAAAGCAAGGCCTTATAAGCTGACATAAAAGAAACTAGATGAAAGAACTGTTAGTTGCTATTTTGTTGGATACCCTAAAAGATCTAGAGGGTATAAATTCTATAATCCAACAGACCGTATGATATTCGAGTCAGGAAATGGAAATTTTTTCGAGGATAATGAGTTTGTGGGGGGGGGGGAGATATGACCATGTATGACATTTTCAAGGAAGAAAGGGATAATGACACTTCAGACCTTCGTTCAGACTTTGTCACTATTCCAATACTGATAAATCCTAGAAATGCATCTCATGTTAGTAGGCAAACTACACTCCCTACTCAAATTCCGCAGGATGACATGAACACAAATGGACTCGAATCTATCGCAAATAATGACGTTGTCATGGACGATGTCAATGGCACTGAGCCTGTGGAAGATCCGAAAGTTGGTAATGATGTTCATGAAACTGCTTCTCAAGAAATTACATAACCAGTACAAATAAGAAGATCCACTAGAGAGAACAGATATACTGAAAGATTTGCTTATCTTCAAGAACATGAATTTGACATAAGCATGATTGAAAATGACCCAAGAGATATCAAATAAGTTATGGAAAGTTTAACTCTCATAAGTGGATCTATGCGATGAATGACAATGATGTGTGGGATATTGTTCCATTGCCTAAGGACAAGAAAACGGTTAGTTGTAAGTGGATTTTCAAAACCAAACGGGATTCTAAAGGCAATATTGAAAAATATAAAGCACGTCTTGTCGCTAAGGATTTCACACAGAAAGAAGGCATTGATCACAATGAAACCTTCTCTCCAATTTCATCGAAGGATTCATTGAGAATCATATTGGCACTCGTAACGCATTACAACTTTGAGCTCCACCAAATGGATGTAAATACAACTTTTCTCAATGGTGACATTGAGGAAATTATCTACATGAGGCAATCAGAAAATTTTGTGGTCGGTGATCCAAAGTCTATGGTATGCCGGCTTAAGAACTCCATTTATGGACTCAAGCAAGCATCTCGACAATGGTATTTGAAGTTTCACAACATAGTTAGCTCATACGGTCTCGAGTCTAACTTAGTTGACGAATGTATATACCTTAAGTTCTGTGGGAGCAAGTTCACATTTATGGTCTTATATGTTGATGACATACTACTGGCAAGTAACGATAATGACATGTTGCATCAAACTAAGAGTTTTCTATTCAGAAACTTTGAGATGAAAGATCTTGGTGATGCCTCATATGTTCTAGGAATAGAAATACTAAGGGACATAACCGAGGGTATTCTGAGACTATCTCAAAGAATTACATTGATAAAATGCTAAGTAGGTATGGCATGAAAGGCTGTGAACCATGTGATACACCCATGACTAAGGGAGACAAGTTCAGTCTCTCACAATGTCCCAAAACTGATTCAGAAAGACTTGCCATGAAAGACATCCCCTATACATCTATTGTAGGCAGTCTCATGTATGCCCAAGTATGCACGAGACCAGACATAGCCTTCATTACGAGAATGCTAGGCCGATATTTGAGTAACCTAGGAATGTAGCACTGGAAAGCATCGAAGAGGGTGCTAAGGTACCTGAAGAAAACAAGAGACTATATGCTCACATATCAGAGATCGGAAAAGCTCGAGGTCATTGGATATATCGATTCCGATTTTGGAGGCTGTGTAGATAGCATGAAGTCGACATTGGATACATCTACACGATGGCATGCGGCGTTGTATTGTGGAAAAGTGCTAAACAAACACCTTCTACTATGGCGGCCGAGTTCATTGCATGCTACGAAGCCTCAAATCATGACGTGTGGCTCAGGAATTTTGTCACTAGGTTGCAGGTGGTTCCTACCATCGAGAGGCCACTTACATTGATGTGTGACAACAATTCAGCCGTACTCTATGCGACAAACAACAGAAGCTCTACCAAGTCTAAGTACATAGACATCAAGTTTCTGGCAGTGAAAGAAAGAGTACAGAACAATGAGTTAAAGGTGGAACATATTAGTACAGACTCCATGATTGAAGATCCCCTTACAAAAGCACTACCACCCAAGAAGTTTCATGAGCATGTTGCTCATATGAGTGTAGTATCTATGTTAGGATATGGGAGTTTGATTTTGTTTTTGAAGTTTCATGCTATGTAATTTGTAACAAGTTGTGATACATGCAAATTATATTTTGAATCTCATTGTGTTCTTTCTTTAAAGTTTTGACCTCACTAAATTAAAGAAATAAAGGATGACCCATTCAGAAATAGGCACGTAAAATCACACTCTCGTGTAATTTTTGAACTATATGATCAAAGTCTAATTCATATCATCCAGAAGTATTTGGTACTATGATTTACATCTCGATAAAGCCACGTAGAAAATGTGGTGACTATCATTTAAGTCATGTGCTGGTATAACTGGTGGATCGAATTGTTTAAGAGATACGAACATAAAGACATAAAAGTTTAAAGTGATCTGGCCAGATTCAAGACATATGTAATCAAATATACCACACTTGTCCATGTAGAAGATTGTTGGAATTGAGACGTCAATTCCAATAAATTAAGTTTGGACTACGTGTTATATGATTACTATATGTCATGTATTGTCACCAATATTACGAGGAGTAATATGTGGAAATGTCGTAAAGGTGATTAATTCAATTTTCAAGGCAATATACGTATTTTACTAAGATTTTGGGGACGGATGCATATAGAACTAAAGCAAATTGATTATAATTATTAATGGACTGGTTATGATAAATTAAACTATATATGGGTTAGTGTAAAGTCAAAAATATTATTTGGACTAAACCCAACTTAATTTGAATCAAAGCCCAAGCAAAACAACACAAACAAAGATCTATTGCGGCAGCAATAAGATTGCTTGCGGTTGCAATACAGTAAGGGAAGATTGGCAACAAATCTACTTTTTGGCATGATTAATTACGACCGCAAAGGATTCCATTGCGACCGCAAGAGACTTGGCAGCAACCTGCCAAGTTTGGAAGAGAATTGGAGAGAATATAATTTCAAATATTTGATAATTAATTTGTCATCTTTCCAAGATACACTTTCATCCCTATAAAAGATCTCGGGTCTCCAAGCATTAGGGGTAACGTTCCAGCAAAAATTACATTGTTGTTAGGGCATATGAGTTGTGCATAGCCACCCAAATACTACTCCATAAAGTATTGGTACTTTGTCGAGATATTCGTGCTTGTTGGAGAAAAGAAAAGGCAACCCTGAATCTCTTGGAAGGACTTGTCGGGAAAACACGACGTGAAGACTCTTCTATGAATCAAAAGACATCTCCACCGTTGATCAAGTGAAGAAATGAGACAACAAAAGGATATGAAAAGTAAGTAAATTACTCCACTTCCGCTATTTTATTTCATTCATGTCGTAACGGAGAATTATAATTGAATTGCAATTGTTTAGATTAGAGAAAAGATTTATGCAGGGGCGGATCCAGAATTTTCATCAGGGGGCAAGATTTTTTTTTCAGGGGGCAAAATAACGTAGATTTTTAAAGATGCATGTTAATTTTGCAAAAAAAATTGAAAAATCGTACAAATACACATAAATTTTGTAAAAAATTTCCAGGGGGCGCTTGCCCCCCTGGTTAAACCTACATCCGCCCCTAGGTTTATGGTTATACCCAAATTGAAATGTCCAACAATAAGAAGTCAACCTTCAGGGAGGTGAAGTAGAGAATAAGCTAGCCCTCATTGGAAAGAAAATAAGGACTTGCATAGAGATATATTTTGAAGTCATAAAAGAGCAAGACATGACATATCCGAAAAATATTCGTATCATAAAATGAATGGCTCAAGATAAAGATGACTATGCTAAAGAACAAGAATAGACCTTTAAGGAGAGGTGAAATCTCAACATGCATTCCAAGGATAAACACTTCCAAGCTGATTGAGAAGCCTTTTAATCTTGCAAAAGTAGATGCTTAATCACAAGAGAAAATAACTCAATCAAAAGCAAACACTACAAGTGATCAAGAAATGGAGGCCCCTAGTTGAGCTAAAATGGTAGAAATTGATCTTTATACGTATCATGATGAGTCTAGTGATGATGAGTCTTATTGGATAAAGATCAAGAGTCTTTTAATGTGACTAAGCTTAAGGATTTGCTTAATGTGTCCAAAATGTCGTTGGATGTTAAAGATGCTATGATTAATGGTCTTAAGTCTAAGATTGAATTGCTAGAAATTAGGATTAATGACCTTGAGACCAAAGTCAATTTAGATAAAAAAAGAAATTAAAAGAAGCACATCCTTGGGCTTTTAAATTTGTTAAGTTTGTTAAATATTCAAATCATGACACTAAAATTGATTATGATAAGATGTATATTGGTCAAGGTCCACATGATAAACTGGTCTTGGTCCTCTTGGATTGTAAAGGAACAACCTTCTAAAATTGAAAAGCAACCTAGGTCAAATGACAACCTACACAAGCTAAGAATCATGCCTATATGTATAACAAAAGATACACTAAGAAAACTAAGTTCACTAAACATAATTCTAAAAAGATGGCAAACAAACATAGAGTTAAAAATAATTATAGGATTACCAACCAACATATAGCTCAACCACCAAAGCTTTATGTTAAGGATAGATATGGTAGATTTCATGAGCTATATGATAACAATAAATTTAGTAATAATTTTCATATGAAAATGTTTAATGATGCTTTTCAATCAAGACATAACCCTAGAAATGTGCGAAATGATCATAAGAATTTTGGTAGCAATTTTCAAAGAAAGATATATGATAACTAATCAAAATATCCTAAAAACATAAGTAATTTTCATAATAAGCATAGATTAAGGGTGAGTTATTGGAGACCAATTAACAAAAATGACTATGATCATAGCAATATTAACTCCAAGACTATCTTGTTCATCTTGTTTGAATTTTGGACATCAAGATCGATTTTGTCGTACTAAGAATGATAAGAGTATAGTTTCATTTGATGTGCCTAACACAAGTGGAACTAAGTCATTTGTCTAGAGAGTCACTAGACTCCCCTAATTTGATTTTCTTTTTGAATATTATGTCGAGGGGGAGTCATGTAGCAAAATGTATGATTTAATGTCCATTTGATTGAATCATATGTTTTGTGAATGTTGGTTGATCGTTTTATCCAAATCATAACTCATTTTGAGCATTTGCATGAGCTTAAACATCATATGATAACTGAACTAAGCTCTATAAATATCAAAGACCAAAATTGGATCATAGCAGCAACTTAAATCACAATTAAATGCAAAAATATATTCTTGCATTATGGGACCCGTTACAATGGGTCAAAGATGCATTATAACGGCTTGGAACCCATTATAATGGGTTAGAACATCAAAAACTAGTCGTTGGAGGTTTAAATGTTGGTAGCGTTACCGCAAAGATGAGATAGACCCGTTATAACGAATGGATAACCCGTTTCAATGGGTTGCTGTAATGGGAGAGTAAAATTTGCTATTTAAGGCCTTCCTTCATCTCTAAGTGACTCTATTCTCGAAACACCCCAAATTAGATCTTTGAGCTCTTCTTTCCCAAAACCCTAGCCCAAAAAATTATCCAAATTCTCAAGAGCTCAATCAAATTCAGTGGTGATTAAGCAATCTACTCAAGAATTTATCATGTTTCTAGTAAGTTTTCTTTTGGTCCTAACCTCACTTCTAAAACTACCATTTGTTCATAATAAGAAGAGAAAAAAAGGTGGAAAATATTTAGAAAGAAAGGAACCAAAGGACCATGGCACAGAGGGAGAACATTACATTTCTTACACACCAACTCGGTATCGGTACAAGCTTCAACCTAGGTGCAAACCCCTACACCTCCACCATCTAATTCGAAGCCAAACCATTCATCCTCCCAACCGACACAAAACCCTTCCTCCTCCCAACCGGAACAATAGAGAATTTTTAACCCTTGGGCCAATTCATCTCAAAACCGAATTTTATATCGATCAACCATTGAATTCTCTATATTCCATAGCACTTTCAAAACTAGACCCATTTCTGATACCTTCAATTTCATGATAAACGAGGATAACAAATGAGTGAATGAGAATACAATCAATTAGTTCAAACAATTGACTTTTGGACATGGAGACCTCTAATTGAATTGGACCAAAGATTTTCCTCAAGTCCAATAAGGATTTTGTATGCCAACTCGAGGCCAACCAATGAACGTTTTGGAGTCACCACCTATTTTTATGGCCAAGAAATTCCAACTAATGTTGAAATGATAGCCGAAGTGTTAGGGATTGTTGAACATGATGAGGAGGTGGATGTATACCATAAGTGGACACAACATGAAGAATCATTTATCGAATACAAAATATGGTTAGGTGCCAAAGACCCACACAAAGACTATTACGACTCGAAACTACCCAAACTTCATAGATTGTTATTTCTTTTTAAAAACAAAATACTCATATCCGGAAAAGATCTTAAAACCAACATTGAACATACCAATGAGTTTCTCCTTAGACATCTCATTACCAAGGACAAAGTGATAAACATTCCCTTTATCATCATTAACCATATGAGAGACGCCCTAACCAACAAACAAATGAGCTTGTCATACCCTCACCTATTGATTTAGAGACTTATGCACAAGAAAATCACCATCCCTATCAATCTCAAGGAGCCCAATCCTATTATCTACTTATTGACTAACCTCATTACATTTCTTGGAAAGAAATGTTGGGTTAAGAAGAATTTGACTTGGAAACCGAAACCCAAGCCAATGAATGATTGGATAAGAAAGAAGGAAACACAATCCAATCAATACACTAATCCGAAAACCTCACAAGTCATGGAGGAAGAGCCTACTCCTAGCATGTCTCATGTCAATACCTCTTCTTACATGTCTCCTCCAAACTACCAAGAATATCAAATTCCTCAAGACTACTCATACTACACTCCATCATCCTTCAATCCAATGCCTCAATATGCCTTCTCAACCGTTGAAGAAGGAGCTTATTATGTCTCTCAACAAGTGTATCACTTGTTTTTGTATGAGAAGCACAACTCGACTAGAGTACATGAGAGACTTGACAACCAAAACGAGTTCAACTCCATGGTCTGGACTAATTGGAACCAACAATTTGAGATTTGAAATTATTGTTCCGACCCTACCGGACCCAAAGCTCAAATAGGAGAGGCAAATGAAGAAGCAACACAAATCAATTCGGGGGATGGTGATCAAGAGAATAGTGATAATGAGTAGTTTAGGCCAAGGTAGTAATTTTTAGAAATTTGTTATGCTCATTGAAAACTTTTCATGCTTTATTGTGATATTTGTATGCATGATTTGGATATTGATATATTTTTGCATCTTTCTTGATGTCTCTTGATTATATTTCTTGATTATGCTCCTTTCTATTCTTGAAATTGCAACATTAAATTGTAAATGAAACTTGTGCTAAAGTTGTAAAACTTATAATATTAAGGGAAGCAATTTATATATTGACTTGATTATAATTACAAGCTAAAATTCAGAGGAAGTATTTGTCCAGTCTATATATACCTTGGGGATACGAACCAGGAAGATTATCTATGCCCTCTTCAAGCTTTCAAGCAAATATGCGCATCAGAAATAGCACTAAGGCCTGTTGGAATTGAGACGTCAATTCCAATAAATTAAGTTTGGACTATGTGTTATATGATTACTACATGTCATCTACTATCGCTAATGTTACGATAAGTAACATGTGGAAATGTCATAAAAGGTGATTAATTTAATATTCAAGGCATTATACGTATTTCACCAAGATTTTGGGCACGAATTCATATAGAACTAAAACAAATTAATAATAATTATTAATGGACTAATTATGATCAATTAATATATATGGGTCTTGGTGTAAAGTCAGAAAAATTGTTTGGGATAAACCCAACTTAATTTGGATCAAAGCCCAAGCAAAACAGCACAAACGAAGATCTATTACGGTCGCAATAGGATTCATTGCGGCCGCAATACAGTAGGAGAAGAATGGCAAAAAATCTACTGCTTTGGCATGATTTATTGTAGTCGTAAGAGACTTGGCAGGAACTTGCCAAGTTTGGAATTGCCAAGTCTAGCGACCGCAATGAGATTTATTGCGGCCGTAAGAGACCTGTTGTAAGGCATGTTTTGACTGCCTAGATTTACTATTATCTTTCTGATTGGATATTTTAGCTTTTGTACCAAATTCGTGATATATTTACAGTAGTAAATTGTTAGAATTTGGAATATAATTGGAGAGAATATAATTTCAAATATTTGGTAAATATTTGATAATTAATTTGACATATTTCCAAAATACACTTAGACCCCTATAAAAGGTCCCGGGTCTCCAAGCGTTAGTGGTACTATTTCAGCAGAAATTTCACTGTTGTTAGGGACATGAGTTGTGCATAGTCATCCAAATAATGTCCATTGAGTATTGATACTCTGTCGAGAAATTCATGATCGTCAGAGAAAAGAACAGGCAACCCCAAGTCGCTTGAAAGGACTTGTCAGAAAATCACGACGTGAAGACTCTTCCGCGAATCAAGTCATCTCCATTGTTGATCAAGATAAAGACCGGAGACAACAAAAGGAGATGAAAAGTAAGTTATTCCGCTCCCACTCTTACGTTTATTTCATTCATGTCGCAACGGTGAATTTTTTTGATTAAATTGCAATTATTTAGATTAGAAAAAGGTTTATTTGTGATACCCTAACTTGAATTGCATCAATTAAATGTCCAACAAGGCTTTCTCCTACAACTATCTAAAAACGAGAGAATTAGGATAACTTCAATCATCTAATTGTCAATTCGAGAACAATTGTTTGATATCTTTGTTAGCCTTTTGGTGTGCTACATTTCGTTGTCAAGTACTGCATCCATGTCCTTAATTGTGTTGTCAATCGAGCTTTTTACCTTGTAGAGTGGTGTAGCCCCTTGCATAGGTTTAAAAATCTAAGATTGGTTTGCTTATGTGAGAAGAAATTAAAGATAGATTCTGCAATTATAAAAACTCTTATTGTTTAGTGGATTCGATCCCGAAAGGAATATTCTATTTCTGGAGTCTCGTGGACGTAGGTCTAGTTTGTTTGTAGGTCGAACCATGTTATATTGTGTATTATTGTGTTCTCTTGCTCTTTACTCTCTCTATCTCTCTCTTTATTATACTTGCACTTTATTGTTGATCTGCTCAATTGCTATTAGTACTTGCTTGTTTGTGATTTTATCTAGATGATTAAGGTCTAAAAGTGTGAATTATAATTGATGAAAACGCTTCTGTACTAGCACTTAACCTTAGGACCTCCATTTCAACAATATTGTGTCAAATAAGTAACATAATCCCTTAGTCTTATAGAAGGTTGATGGCAACGACTTGATTTCTCACTGGTTCTTCTTCCTCTTGAACTTCTCCATAGTTTTCAATCTCTTCTTGTGATTGTCCAATTTCCTCTTGTAATTGTCATGTTTTTTATGTCCAATTTATGCTTGTATTTGTCATGTTTGTGTTTGCAATTGTCCCCTTCTTCCAAATTCTTGATTACCTATCTCAATATCATCACCAAGAATAGTTTCTTTTTTTATAAGTTAGTAAAGAAAAGTATAACAAATTCATTTGACAATATTTTATTAATATGATCATCTTCAACCTCCTTATAAAAAAGGTTCGTTCTCAAAGAATGTTGCATCTCTTGAGATATAAATTTTCTTTGTTTAGAGTCATACCACTTATATCAATTCTTTTCTAAGGAATAACCCATAGAAGTAATCTTTATTGAAGTGAAGTCTAATTTATCTATTTTATTTTTATGAACAAAGCAAGTGCAACCAAAGACTTTCAAATGGTCAATGTTGAGTTGTTATTAATAAAGTAGTTCATAACGACCTTTTTATTTAATTTAAGGCCTAATATTTCAATTATAGAACATTTTAATTCACAATTCAATAACCAAGATCGTTATCTAAGCAATTCTTATCAATTCTAGTATCAAAATCACTCAAGAACACATCAATAGAGAATACGAGAAAGTAGAAGATAGAGTTAGAGAGAGTTGACACAAGATGTAACATAGTTCGGCAATGTGCCTACGTTCACGAATTTTCCAGTACCACCTTCGAACCGAATAACACCATATCAAAAGTGTTTACAAAGGCTATAACAAGCCTAAAGCTCTTGCAATACCTCATCATAGCCTATGCAAGAGCCTACAAAAGGACCTCCACAGATCAAACAAACACAAGTTCTTTCAAAAATCTTAAACAAAAACAAATAGTGATTAGATGATTACAATTTCTCTAACTAAGAACCTAAATCTCAATTCTCTATTGGTTTTGGCTAGTGGATATTAGAAAGTAGTTCTCAGTGCTAAGAAAATGCTTGAAAGTTTGTAGGCAATTTTTTAATCCATTTTTGGAAGTTCACACTTGTATATATATGTTGTCGTCTTCAATTCGTCTTATGATTCAGACTTCCGTTATAACGAGTCTCAGACTCGTTATAATGAGTTTGGTAATTTTCAGACTTTGCCCTTGGTCACTTGTGTCGCTGACAAGGTGGGACATTCCTCTTCAAACTCGTTACAACGAGTTCCACTTTCGTTATAACGAGTCAACAACGACAACAATTACAAGAACAATCACAATCACAATCACAATCATAGTCACAATAACAATCACAATAACAATAACAATCACAATCGTACTAATGATCACAATAACAAACACAATCACAACGGTCACAACAACGACGACATAACAAGAACAATAACAAGTACAACAACGACAACAGAACAAGCACAAGAATAATAATAAGAACAAGAACAAGTATAAAAACAAAAAAATAAGAAAAATAACGATAACAATAATAAGAAGCATACATGATTAATCCATTACTAACAAATTGTAATTGGATTTTTTTTCATATGATTAATTCAATTTCTATGTTTTCTTCTCTAAAATGTGGTGCATCTAGGCAAATCTCTGAAAATAAATGCTTGAAGATATAACCAAATTCGTAAAATTCTAATATTATTATGGGACGATTTGTAAGATGCAGTGAGGCATATTTCTACAGGACCCGATTCTACTGTAGCATAGCAGCTGAGTTATAGAAAATAGGCGGTTCATCCGAACCATCAAGTATGAATCGATCGCTAGAGATGGAAATCAAAAAAGCTTTTAAATCTTGATATGAATATCAAAACAGCAAAAAATCGAAATCTCCATATCTAATGTAGCGCAACTACTGCGACGCACCAGATCCC
Source organism: Eleocharis quinqueflora (assembly GCA_964058865.1). Lineage (NCBI taxonomy): Eukaryota > Viridiplantae > Streptophyta > Magnoliopsida > Poales > Cyperaceae > Eleocharis > Eleocharis quinqueflora. Next base: position 12,788 of record CAXKVX010000678.1, read on the forward strand.
TTTCCTATTTCTACGTGAGCATGCATTAACATTTGTGGTGGATGGTGCATGGGCACCATTTTGACGTGATACTTTTATATCTATAATTCTATGTTATGTCAGCACTGCCACACTATTTTGATGAACCGACCTTTCCATTATATTGCAACTAGACTTGCTCAAATAAATTACTACCTCTCATATATAGCCTTTTCGGTTTCTTTTTTCTTTAATATTTGGTACATCTAAAAATCTTTTGCGGAGATGACAAAACCAGAATTGGAAATGCTAAAAGCAAGAATAAATAAATAAAAAGTTCCAATTGTGCTTTTGCTTTGGGGTTCAAAAGTTGCACTCCAATGCAGCTAATATTAATTTGCAACAGTTTTAAAAGGAAATATATATGTCTAAAAATATATCTAATTTGCAATAACTAAAGGACATAACACAAACTTGCTTCAGTTATCTGAAAGGAAATATATCTAAAAATAAGCACAAATAGGTTTCTGTTTTTCTATAAATAAAATAATATGAAATTTAGGACCTACAATAAAGCAACTTACTTGCCGATTTCCATAAAGGAAAATGTTTCGCGGATCCCAACTTCGATACCGTCAGAAATACCAACTGGACACGTCAAGTCGAGTTCCGACGAAAATTTGTTTTACTTATGATGCATATTGTTTTCGTTATTATGCATGTTGTTTTCGTTATTGTGCATCTAATAACATGCATAACAGTTAAATACTTATGATTTATATGCTAAGTTCAATATGTTTTTTTGTTCTATTTATGATTTATTATGAAAATTTGTTTTACTTATGATGCATATTGTTTTCGTTATTATGCATTTTGTTTTTGTTATTGTGCATCTAAAAACATGAATAACAATCAAATACTTATGATTTATATACTAAGTTCATTATGTTTTTTTGTTATACTTATGATTTATTATGTTTTTGTTATTATGCATGTTATTATGCATGTTATTTGTATTATTTTGCATGTTATTTATTTGCATAATAACAAAAAATAACATGCACAATAACAAAAACAACATGCATAATAACTAGAACAACTTTTCAAAATAAATGCAACTGGATTCATCCAGTCCGCATTGATGAGCGTAGCGACATTCGTTTTCAGTGGAATGTCCGATCAATTATATGCATAATAACAAAAACAATATGCATAATACAAAAAACAACATGCATCATAAAAAAAACATGCAAACTGAATTCAACTGAATCTGTCCTGTTGGTATCGATGGTGGTATCACTTAAGGTATCGATATATCAGCTCCCTTCCATAAATCTGCTAGTTTGAAACTTCCAATTTGGTCCATACACTTTTATTTAAATAAAAAAAGTAACAGAAAACTCTGCAATTCCAAACTGACTGCTACGTCATCAACCAATCACCATTGATCATATTTATTTGTTAAGATATTTTTATTTATAAATGATTAAAATTGATAATCATTTGAATGAACAGCAAAATCGCAAAATTATTCACACCATTGTCCCATAATATTTATTAATTATATTAATTACATAACATACACTAGAAGCACATATAATACATATAATTATCTACATCAATACATTAGATACTTGCATAATTATGAACATCTCAATTGCACACAACCAGCACCATAATTGTATAAATGCTGATAACTCCGCATGCAACCATGCATGCATCATGTAAACATCAAATTACCACGATAATATAACTTGGTTGCTAGTTGTGCATGCTTGTCTCTATAAATCAATGGCCCGACCAAAGAAACGCGCCCATGGCAAAACTGCGCTTGCTACCGACATCTCCGATAAGGGGAAGGCCGTACTCTCGCAAGAGACAGTCGAGTTTCCACTCGGGCATCGTCTTGTAATCGTTAGGCGTGTAACGGGGGTAGTGCAAAGGCATTTGGAAGCACCATATTTTCTCTTTACCAACTTGATTTTGGCCTCCATTTGCTGGTAATGTGCTCATGTTTTGGGATAAAGAACTCGTTGTGCTTCTCTGCCTTTTACTGTTTGTTCTCCCCTCCTCTTACGTACCCCTTTAGTCCCCTTGATAGGGAACTTTTGGTTTTCTTGAAAGCAAGTTAATTAAGTGGTGTGGTGGATGGAGTATATATATATAGAATTTTGATGGAATGAAGTTCACACTTCACCTCCATTTCCTACTTAAAATGGAGATTGGACGAATTATAGAAATCAAATATACAGAGTAACAAAGATGCTTGAGAATATATATATATATATATATATATATATATATATATATATATATATATATATATAGTGAGGCTATAGTGTTCCGCAGAGCACGTGTTTTGCAATTGTGGACCATTGAATCTTCAAATATCATGTTGGCATGAATCACAAAGCGTGATCCAATAGTTTACAATTACAAAGCATGTGCTTTGCGGAACACTATAACCTCACTCATATATAGTGTAGAGGAGGTTAATTAGTTTTTTGTTTGGCTATTAGAAGGCTAAAATGGAGGTGATAAAGAAATAATTAGTAAATGGAATGTAGAGGTGGTTAATTAGTTTTTTTTTGCTCCATTGGGTGTTTTTTTTTTCATTCCTCTCATTACACGGTAATTTGAAGAATAACAAAATTTGAGTTAAATAATGTAAATTAATAACCCCAATCAATTTAGCCCATATTAGATTTCAATCAAATGAAAAAAAAAACAATCTACTCCTTGTCTATTTCTTCCGTTACCTCCAATCAAACGGTGTTAGTTAGAGGAGCAATTAATGCTAAGAAAAGAAAAGTTGTTTTTTTAGGAAAGAAAAGAGAAGTTGTTATTTGGAAGGCATGGTGTTGTTGCTTTGCCGAGTTATATAGACAATATATGATTGGTTGATTGGTTCAATGGTTCCACAACACGCACCTCATTGGTGTTATGTGGTTCTCTACAAGCTTTCTTCCTTATTTTGCAAGTTATTATTTCAGTTAGAAGGAGAAATTAGGGCTATTTTTGGGGGATTCATCCTAAAAATAGTATTTGTTGAAGAATCTCAATGTTGAATTACAAAATGATACAATTTTTATCAAGAACTTTTATGGGCATTGAAATGGAAAAAATAGATATTCTTTTTTAAGTGTTAAACTTATTTATAATAATTAATAAATAACAACGTACCTAGTTAGATGCTTGAGAATCTCAAAAGAGTATATAAAAAAAGGTTTGTTCTTTTTAAGAACTTCATTAAATCTTACAAGGCACATCAAACACACTTTTAATGAGGGGGAAGAGGAAAAAAATGAACGTACATTCAATTAAATAAGTAATGATAAAATATTTTCTTTGATATTATTTATGCCTCAACTACACGATCCACACATCTTCTAGTGGTTTGGCATAGTTTATGCATACTTTTTACTATCCTAAAGAGAAAGTTGTTTCTTTATTAGTGATAGCTTCTTCGATGGGCACTTGATTAAAAATCTAATTAATATTAAATCATGGAAGGAGAACTCTGCCTATTTAGTTTTCTCAGCAGTCCTTATTTTATAAATCTCTTAATTAAATCCTGTCAATATAGATAATTTATATTTATATATATAATCTAAGTAAAGTATAAGACATTGACAGAATTTTCACAGCAGGACTGCTGAGAAAAGTTTGTTGGAACCAATTTCAGTATGTGATTTCTAAATTATAAAAATTTATTGCAATATATTTATAAGGCAAATTCTGCTATGGATCAAAATTAATTTGATTTCACTGTTATTGATGCAAAATCGATTTAATTGCACTAATATCGATGACAATATATCAATGATTGTAATCGTTTTGTGTTTAATTTTTTGTCCATCAAAGACTCACTCTATTTATAATTGTAATTGAACAGTCCAAAATTTCATTATTAGTATCTTTTTCAGTCCAAAAGGTAATAAAAAAGTTTTATATTAAGAAATGAAATGTTCAGCAAAAAGTGTGGACAATCAATCGGAAGCTAACATCATTTAAATGATCTTTATTTCTCAAAAATTATAAATTTGATTACTTCTTAGGTTCTTTTTTTTTTTTTGAGATCAATAAATGTATTTCAAGACGGGGCATCGGATTTTACCGAGAAAAACAAGTCATACAATGACTATAGTTTTGGTACAAGAGTAAAGTACCAGTAGAACAAAAACTATAGTTTTGGTAAAACAAAACAAGTATCAACCTTGGCATAAGTTGCTTCCAGCAGAGCCAAGGAATTGCAAAGGACGCTGATACAGTGCCTCCTGTTCTGTCACCCCCCCCCCCCCCTCCCCCTCCATTCTCCCGTTGGCACTAACGCGTGGATCTCATGCTTTGACCACGCTTTGACGTTAGAGGACCATGCTTTTTGGGGCATCTCAGGAAGAACTTGGGGTAGGGGACCTTTACCCAATTACAAAGTATAACTACACTGAATTAATCAACTACAAGTAATATTACACTGAATGCAGCCGTAAAATCCCTCAGGAAGCTCCACTTAAAACTGTAATAGCCTAAAAGTTGATCAATATCTCTAGTAAGCACACAGTCTCCTTTCCCTTCAGTTTCAGTTTACCATGACGGCTCCAATAGTATTAAACATCATCAGACAGGGCGTAGCCAAGTGAGATCAGGGGGCAGCCGCCTCTCAAAAAAAATTATAGATCTTGTCTCTCTGACGGATCCGCCTGTGTCATCAGAGTGACTTTATAACAAACAAACAAAAATCAGCAGAAACTAATAAGAAAGGGTCCGTTTGGCACTCCAAGGATTAGTCTATTCTTTGGAATAGATTTGTTATTCCAAAAATTGAAAGTGCCAAACACGGTTTAGTATTTTGGAATAGAGTTGGTTTTAGCTAATCCGCTATACCACCCATATGGTGGTATAGCCGGTTTAGCAATTGTGGAATAGACGTCGGTTTAGTATTAGTATATTTTAATAGCCGATTTACTATTATTATTATTCATTAGTATTATTAATATATTATTATAATATTTATTGTTATTATTATATTATTATTATAATATTATATTATTATAATATTTATTGTTATTATTATATTATTATTATAATATTATTATTATATTTAATTTTATAATTAAATTATTATATATTATTATATTTTTATATTATTATAATATTATTATATATTATTATTATAATATATTATTATAATATTATTATAATAATATTATTACACTATAATAATATTATTATATTTTTATAATGATATTATTATTATTATAATATTATTATTATAATATTATTATTATTATTATAATATTATTATATTTATTGTTATTATTATTTTATAATAATATAATAATATTTTTATAATAATATTTTTATAATATAATTATTATATTATTATACATTATTATATTTTTAAATTATTATATATTATTATAATAATATTATTACACTATAATAATATTATTATATTTTTATAATGATATTATTATAATATTATTATATTATTATAGTAATATTATTATAATTATCGTTATAATATTATTATATTTATTATTATTATAATATTATAATAATATTATTATTATTATTATAATATTATAATATTATTATTATAATATTATAATATTATTATTAGAGCATGGCTAAAATAATATGCATAGTACACCACATAACGTACTATGCGCCCATTTGTATTTAATTCGGTCATTAAATTGATATTTAAGTTTCTCAATAAATTCTTCATATCAAAATCTTGTAGGAAATAAATTTTCGTGATTTTTAGAGCTTTCTTGCTATTTTTTAAATATTTTTTAAAAACAGCCCAGAAATGGCACTTTTGTAGTATTAAATCTGGACTGTTTTTAAAAAATATTTAAAAAATAGCTAGAAAGCTCTAAAAATCACGAAATTTAATTTCCTACAATATTTTCATATGAAGAATTTATTGAGCAACTTAAATCTCAATTTAATGGCCTATATCTATATGCATAGTACAAAATGGGGTGTACAATGCATATTATTTTAGCCATGCACATAACGTACTATGCGCTCATTTGTATTTAATTTGGTCATTAAATTGATATTTAAGTTGCTCAATAAATTCTTCATATCAAAATCTTGTAGGAAATAAAATTTCGTGATTTTTAGAGCTTTCTTGCTATTTTTTAAATATTTTTTAAAAACAGCCCAGAAATGGCACTTTTGTAGTATTAAATCTGGACTGTTTTTAAAAAATATTTAAAAAATAGCTAGAAAGCTCCAAAAATCACGAAATTTAATTTCCTATAATATTTTCATATGAAGAATTTATTGAGCAACTTAAATCTCAATTTAATGACCTATATCTACATGCATAGTACAAAATGGGGTGTACTATGCATATTATTTTAGCCATGCTCATATTATATATTATTATAATATTATTATATATTATTATAATATCATTATAATAATATTATTATATTTTTATAGTGATATTATTATAATATTATTATATTATTATAGTAATATTATATTTATTGTTATTATTATATTTATTGTTATAATATTATTATATTTATTATTATTATAATATTATAATATTATAATATTATTTTAATATAATATTATAATATGTCACACCCTAGAAATATTAAGTAGCTCAAGGGTGTTGATCCCGCCACGTGTACTTGCTTACGAGTACACGGAAGGCTTAATTTATTATTATAGACACAAGGTGATCTTAACAGATTTTATATAAATAGAGGAACAGCACACAGTGAACACAATACATGAACATCCAACAACCAAATATATATATATATATATATATATATATATATAACGGTGCCCTTTTTACAAAATTTACAGCGGAAGCTAAAGAAATATAAAATACATTCAAAGAGATCGGTCTCATCAAGGGATGTGAGACCGGTCCTCGCTAACCTACTACAAACTACTTCTAGTCAAACGAAATATAAGGAACAAAACAGTCTGGGGATCCACAAAACGAAAGGCACCGGGACTCCATCCTAGCGCTGTCCTCTTGGACTTCAAAATAGCTCCTGCTCCTTACCTGAACCCCACAACCAACCGTGGAACGTGAGATAAAATCTCAGTGTGGATTAAGGTGCAGCCTTTGGGTTTATATCCGATTCGATTTGGACCATACACCTTTAGAAACCTACTTATATTAATTTTCACTACACCTAATTAAGTGTAATTCAACCATACTTCTATTTAGTTGGTAGCTTGTCTAAATAAGACGATACGAAAAATAAACCCAAAAGGTATATAAGGAATAATATGTATATGCATAGTAAGGAATGTTATCAAATCTCCCGATCAAAGGAATGAATTTATCAATTTAAAATCCCGAGTGTAGGACATCAGGATTCGCCCCCTTAGACGGGTCACGGGATCGCGCCGCCAATCTAAGGGTATCGTTAGACGGGTCACGGGATCGCGCCGCCAATCTAACTTAATTCTGAGTTTCCAGAACGAAACGCCCTGGTAATAGCATGAACGGCTACAAAAAGCACACACTCGGTCAAAAAGCGAACCGAGATGCCTATGACACGCGTACTCTAAACTGAGAAACCGAACCTTAATCACTCAATTGAGGAGATATTATAGTACTATTTACTAGTAAGGACATTGAAAAGAAAACTCTCTATCCGGCACTACGAGCCACCAAGTGATGGACATCGTTGGTGAGAAGTGATCGCGTGTCCTTAAAGACATCCCGACGAGTGGATCCCACGGGCATTGAGCTTGCGTACGTAATCCAACCGTCACGATGCCCCCAAACTACACCCAATCTAAGTCTCACCGGCCCGACACTCATCACTCCCGACGAAATACATATAGTATTGAAATACGCATTCTACCTATAAGTATTCTAATAACCTATACAACCCGTATATCGGATCTTACATGCAATATGAGATGCACATGACATGCAATGCAAGTAGGTCTCATTTATGGTGCAGTTACCGGTATGCAATTATGACAGTTCAAGTTCTACGGGCCTGATTACTGATTGTTTGGTAATTTGGTACCACAGTTTAGTTTGGGTAAGTCTGGTAGGTCCTAGTTATAAAAGAAAGGGATATAAACCCCAGGAACCACACCTGAGATAGCTGGAGCGATACGCAAGGTCGACTCTACTCCGGGGGCAGCTCTGAAGCGTCTGCGCCGGTATCAGCGTCGATAGCGTCAGTAACGACCTCGTCTCCCGCAAGTGGATACGAGTCGGCTAAATCTCCTAATTTAGTGATCGGATCGTATTTAGTTAAATTGAACATTTGAGTTTAAAAATCTAAGCGTTTGAGACGTCCTTGATGCTCCTAACTTAATTTAATTGTCATTTTTACTTAGTCAAAGTTTCCGTGCAGTGTCCTTGCTGCACGGCTAGTGGATGTGAATTATGTGTCACTATTCCTTTGTTAAATGTTGTGTGAGATTCTAAGTGTTCTACTACTTCCCATTTATTTGACGTCAGGACGATATGCTACAGAACATCAATAAAGAACAGCACGAGGAAAACATGTTATAAATTCAACCACTTTAGTCGGACTTTTAATTAAATTAAGCAAAGAAGGGAATAAAATATTCTAATAATTATAGATGCATATTATTATTGTGCTTATAGAGAAATTGATAAATATATTTTATTAAACGTTTACTTAGTCATAATTGTGTGTTTCATGTGTAATATTTAACTTGGTGCGTGTTTGTAATTGGTGTGATATAAAGAAATTGATCAATATATATTGTTAGGCATATAATTATACTTAGTCCATTTCTGTTGATAGTGTGTGATATTTTACTAATATATATATATACATATATTATATTTAATTTATTTTATTATTTAATTAATAATGTTATTATAAATAATCAATTAACTTAGTCGTCACGTATAATTGTAAGTCAAGTGTCAATAAGTCAGACGCGTTGTCGTTCCTAAACAACTATCCTACTATATAGCTATGTCGTATATTATACGTTATATGGTTTTGTGCTAGATATAGTATAGAAAAGTACATAAAAACATAAGTTGGTTAATTTTAATTAATTATTGGTTTGTGTTAATCCTGGAGTGGGATCAGAAGTCCGTACTCGTGCGTCATAGCCGAAGCTCGTGCGGCACGGACTTATGGTCGTCATTTCCCAATTTGTACCCTTCTCTGTCCTTTTATCTCCTTGGGTCTAGTTAATGAGTATTATGGGCCAGACCTCCAACCGTGTAATATCTATTTTATACCGACTCGGCCTAGTTGGGGCACAAGCCCAAAAATACTTCTAACTATGTTGGTTTATTCATTTTTATTTGTGTAGTATCTGTTGGGCCTAAATGGGTTTAGCATGCCCAATTTCAATTCTTTAAGTCCAGCAAGGGATAGAAGGGTTCGGTGGGCTTTTAGAGCTCGTGGACCATATTTTATTTATTTCTAAGGATCCAATTAAAGCCCATTTAAGATTCAATAAAATTTGTGATCGTGCAAGGAACCTTACTGGGCCAGTCATAACCTCTGGCCCAGTCCCCCTCTCGGTAAATCACAACACAATTCAACAAGTAACACAACAATCCAGAGTTTGGGGGTATCAGCACGGGTACCGGCAATGGCCATCAGTACCCGGCCAGCATAAAATTATCACGATACAGGAGGCTTCGATGGCCTAAGGCGGATTGGTTCTACTAGTGTACCAGACAGGGATAAGAACCCAGGAGGGTCTAGTTTATTCAAGTTAAAGTAACCGAACCAGTTGCATTGTTGGTTGTACTTCATTTCAAATTTCGGTTTATCCCAGGGCCAAGAATCAATCAAGCAATAGAGGGGAATTTTCACAAAATGATCATGGGTAAGGTCCCATTCCAGTCTCAAAATCAAAGCCAGGATCCCACCATAATATACCCCTAATTAAGTTCGAATCCGTACAAAGAATCAATTCCAACAACCATAACTCAGAGTCATAAGTAATATCATGTATAAGCACAACATAAAGAAAAATCAAGCACAAACAGCAAGCATAGTGTGTTGAAATGACAGAGAGAATTACGGCACCTAGTTGCCTAGGGTTATTACCAGAAAAGAGGCAGCGCGGGTCAGGATAATACGGGTAGGGGGTCGAGCACCACCACCAAGCTCTTGCCCTCTCACTGCCACCTCTTTCTTTTTCTCCTCTTTAACTTAGGCAACTATACGAATTTAATAAGTTTTCATTAAAGTTCTGGTTTTTAACCGTTCTCAACACATGAGGGTAAGGTAATGGCAAAAGAGGAGAGCAGAGGTGACATTGGGGTTTTATAGCCGAGTGGAGAGATAGCCCAGAGCAGTTGGTGGCGTTGGGTGAATCTCTAGACAGGAAAACGTGGCACAAGGTCGAGGTTTGAGGTGACAGAGTTGAGCTAGAGCTCTGCACGAATCACAGACCAAATCTGGTCTTTGATCTATAGTTTGAGGTGAGGGCGATCGGGGTTTGTAAGGGGGGAAGTGGAGATCGACGCGGCGGGGCAGGCTACGTGTAAGGCAGCGACACACCCATTCTGGTCAATAGAGCGTGAGAGTGTGAAAAGTACAGGGTTGAAAGGGGATCCAGCGAGAGACCGAGAGATAATCGGGTGAGAGAGAAGAGTTTTCCAGCTAACTCGATTCCCATTCGAAAGAAAAGGGTAATGGCAGTGAGAGAAGGGAGAGGGACAGGTGACATGGCACAAGGGAAGAGACGCGGGAGAGAGAAGTGAAAGAAGAGAGAGAGTGGTGGGATTTAATGAGGGGAGAGAAAAATGGGACTGAATTCGAGGGCGGTTTTCAAAACCGTGGGCGGTTTTCGCGCGAATTGGGGAGTGGGTTGGAGTTCTCTGTGCCTTTCCTTTTTCCAGTGACTGTGTCGCGGGTTAATTGGGAAGATCTGTATTGATTCATTACACGAAGGGACCCTTAATTTTGGCATGTAGAAAGAAACGCAGTTGTCTGTCGGCATAGGAGGGCGTGTGGAAGAAAAAGGGGAAAAAGGGCAAAGTGAGGTGGGGATTAAAACTTTACTGTTGTGACCTTTCGTGTCGTTGGTTGTTGTATGACTCACTCGCCGACCCATCGGGTCAGGTAGGGCTGCAGCAAGGAGCCTACATAGTTTTGAGTATTGTTACGAATTTTTTGGTTCTGTTAAGTCTCATGTTATGCATTCTTTTGTGTAGTGAGTTGCCAAATGTCTTGAAATGGGTCGTGTTTATTTGTTTATTTGTTTTAAGGGTTAAGATCGTTAAATAAATTCCCGAGAATTATATTAATTGAATTGAATTTAACATACCACCCCTTTTTGTGTACTTGTATATTATTATATATATATATATATATATATATATATATATTTTTTTTTTTTTATTTGGTGGCATCATTTAATTAATTTATTTACTCGAATTTTTTTACGGGTTTTACATAATATTATTATAATATAATATTATACTAATATTATAATAATATAATAATATTATTATGATATAATAATTATAATTATATTATTATAATATAATTATATTATTATAATATAATTATATTATAATAATAATATTATTATACCATTAGTCTTAATATCACCCTTCAACTATTCTATTCCAAATCATAAATGCCAAACAACTTTGAATAGTCTATTCTACCACTCTTCTACCACTATTCCAAAATCACACTATTCTATCTCTATTCTACTTTTTTAGCTATTCTAGCTCTATTCCTTGAAATGTCAAACGACCCAAAGTTATTAGCAGCAACATGAACTTTCACGTTTCAAAACGGTCACTATTTCTCAAAATGTGAGGTGACAAGAATCATTCTTCTCTGTCATCTTTATCCAGATTTCATCACCAGTGGTATGATGACATGATGACATGGGGTGCTTCATTCTCTTCCACTTGGATTGTATCAGATCTGAATAAATGTGATATGCGACTATGCGAGATGCGGCACATGTTCAATAAGACTATAAGAGTATAGATTAATATCATTCAATTAATTGAGTTTATTAGAGCCACTGATACTCTGAAACCATCTTTTATTCATTTTTCTTCATACTGTCTACATTAAGGCACGAAGCATAGTGCCCCAAACCTTGAATAATTGTGCAAAGTGCATGATTGTTATTATGGTGATAATTGATTCTCAGTGTATCCAAAAATCTCCTTAAGTTACATTTGAAAATTTTGAGATTGTTCAATCTTGGATAACACTGAAGCGTCAATCAAGCATAATCAGTCTCAGTTTCCTTCATACTGCATTTTGTTTGGGAAGACCTAAAGTATATTTCGGCCCATTATTTGAATAGAAATTAAACAACAAACGTGTTACTTCCTTAAGAACCCGAAATAGCCCATAAATAAAATGAACTTCGTAAATTTGAATCACAATATATATTAAATATATTACAGGCCTTGAAGAAGGCCTAAAAGTTTTATGAATAAGTTAGATGGGCCTTTCAATTCAAATCTGATGAAACGAAATCCTTGATTACAACTTTTGTGAGGAAAAAATTCATAATATTAAGAATCAAAACAGTCATAATTAATAATCAGTAATAGTATCCGTGCACAATAACGAGAAAAATAATATAAACAAAAAATAGTCTCATATTAATGCATATAATAAATCACAGTTTTATATTAAAAAATATATATCATAAGCATATATATAATATACAAGATATTATATTAAAAATGAATGAGTGGTTTAGTGGTTAATTGCTTGAAAGTTATTAGACTTGACTAATGTTTAAAATTCATTGTCTACATTATTTTCAACAAATTTTTACTTTAATTACTAGTTTTATGAAATCTTTAGTGACTAGCTTTCGAAAACGATTGTGTTGAAGTTTAAAATTTACTTGAAAAGCGCTGCAATGAAATTTGATCGAATGATTGTTACACTGTTCGTCTAAAAAAATTATTAAATTAGAATTCTTAAGTATTTTGTCATTAAAGCTTCTTAATAAAGAAGAGATATATTAAAGAAGTTATAAATTATAACCATGGAGCGTTGATCCACGGACCAAGATAGAGATTTATCTCTCCTATCGAAGAGAAAAGTCTCTAGATATATTTGCATTTCAAAAAGCTCCTCTCCAGGATTGTCGGATTCAATCAGAACGGTTCAGATTACACCTCTCTCAGTAAAATCTAATTCATGCCTCCCTCTGTGTCTGGGAACGAAATCTGTTTCTGTTTCTCTCCATTTCTCCTCATCTCAACCCGCCATTCGAAGCTACTATTCACACTCTCTAACCCTAAACCAAAAACCTCACCTCTCCAACCCCCTTTCTCTCGACGCCATCGATGGCGAATCAACCGCATTCCTCCGCGCCTGGCTTCCTAACGAAGCGAGACACGGAGGTCAAGCTTCCTCGTCCGACTCGGGTCAAGAACAAAACCCCTGCGCCGATTCAGATCACAGCGGAGCAGATCCTGCGCGAGGCGAGAGAGAGGCAAGAGTCGGAGATCCGACCACCGAAACAGAAGATCACTGATCCTACCGAGCTCGCGGATTATCGATTGAGAAAGAGAAAGGAGTACGAGGATTTGATTAGAAGGATCAGGTGGAATGTCTCGGTTTGGGTCAAGTACGCGCAGTGGGAGGAGAGTCAGAAGGATTTCGCCAGGGCAAGATCAGTATGGGAAAGAGCGCTAGAGGTCGATTACAGGTTATTTGCATTGCTAAAGATTGTGCTGAAATGATAATGAAAGTATATGGTTTCGCTTACTGAGTTGCATAATTGGAATATGCTTCTGTAACCATTTCTGGTTCAGTTTTCGTAATTGTTATTAAGAATCCTTATCCGGTGGAGAAGCAGCATTTCAGCTAAGTGATGAGTATTGGTTGGCATTGGTCACTACTGATGATGTTGCCGATTTGTATTCTATTCATCCAGTTAGTCTATTTTGTTAATTTCTGTGCTGATTTCAGATTTACAAGTTTACAGTTGCCATATCACCCTGTTTATATATGACTAAACATATGGACATGCGGAGGCTTTTTTTTTCTGGATGCATCATGGATTGCTGTTTCAATATCTGAATGTATTTGTATTAGATGGTATGCTACTCATGGCTAGTAGGGTTTAGTGGGTTCAATAAGAGGGGGATTTGATTTACTGGGGCTGTTATGTAAAAATTGCCCATATTAATTAGTGTTCTTAAAAGAATATCCAAAAATTATGGTTTTTATTTTGTGAAAATAGTCTCTACTACTAAGAGCATGAGTGTAGGAAAAGATATTACTTTGTCATAATTTAATAGTATGCCAATATTCTTACCAAGCGTCAGTATTGGACATCCAAAGTGATTTTCTTCTTTATTCAAAATTATTAGTCAAATTATTTTCCCTTATATGCTTGATCTCATTTCTCTACATCGCTAATCATAATCAATTGTTTAGTGAGGCATTGAAAAAAAAACAATGGTTTTGCGGAAAAGTAAGAAAGTAGACTTGTCCATAAAGGAATTTGTAGCTCAAAAGAATAGCCCTTTGGAAACTTAGAATATCCATCGGCAAGTTTGTAGCAGGCTTGTATTACAAAAGAGGGCCCTTTCTGTAAACAAGAATAGTGTCTTTTTTGTTTCTAAAAACCATATATTAATACAGAATTCTATTATTTTGTATTTATTTATATGATTCTCAAATGCCCTTCACTGTGCGTACAGGAACCACACACTATGGCTGAAGTATGCCGAATTCGAAATGAGAAACCGGTTTGTAAACCATGCCAGAAATGTATGGGACCGTGCTGTATCTCTACTTCCACGTGTAGATCAGTTATGGTACAAATACATTCACATGGAAGAGGTATTGGGGAATGTGCCGGCTGCTCGCCAAGTATTTGAGAGGTGGATGCAATGGCAGCCAGACATACAAGGCTGGCCCTCATACATCAAATTTGAACTGAGGTATGTTACAATTTTTGCTTCTGATCTGTTTTTCAGTTGCTGCTTTGTTCATTAAGAACAACTTTTGGAACAATGTTGTGGAATACATATTTCCTGGCTAGGCCCCTGTCTGCCTTTTTATAGTAATCAGCTAAAAGAACATTTCTCTTTGGACAAGAAGTATATATAGTGAGAAAACACTGTAAAGAGCAATTTGGATTATTCTAGTCATCATATTTTAGCCTCGAATCTCACCAAGTCAACATTGAGAGTTCAAATAGTAACTGTTTTTCAATAAGTTCATATCACCATTAGTGTGTTCCTACCAGTACCTCTAGTAGACAACTTCACTTTTTGTCCCCTCTTATCTTTTTATATATTGAGAACTTAAAAATTTTGCACTTCTGATAGATCTGCATTCCTTTTTGCAATTTAATGCTAACCAGCAATAATTTGACATCATAGGTACGGCGAGACGGAACGAGCGCGTGGCATCTATGAGCGGTTCATAGCCTGCCACCCGCGGCCTGAATCCTTTATCAGATATGCCAAGTTTGAGATGAAGCGTAGTGAGATTGCTCGGGCCCGTGCCATATACGAGCGTGCATCGGACCTTTTAGCTGATGACGAAGATGCCGAGACCCTTTTCCATGCCTTCGCTGAATTTGAGGAGCGATGCAAGGAGACTGAGCGGGCACGGTGCATTTACAAATTTGCCCTTGCTCGGGTCCCCAAGTCAAGAGCCGAAGATCTTTATAAAAAGTATTTGGCATTTGAGAAACAATTTGGAGATAGAGAGGGAATAGATGATGCTATAGTGGGGAAGAGGAGGTTACAATATGAAGAAGAGGTGAGAAAAAATCCTTTGAACTATGACTCTTGGTTTGATTATGCAAGACTCGAAGAGAGCATTGGAAACAAGGATGCAGTGCGTGAAGTTTATGAGCGTGCAATAGCTAACATACCCCCAGCTGAGGAGAAGCGGTATTGGCAGAGATATATATATCTGTGGATAAACTACGCATTGTATGAGGAGCTAGATGCACAAGATGTAGAACGCACTAGGGATGTGTACAGGTAGATAATTCTGGTCATTGTTATGTGAAACTTATTTGCATGGTTGTGTTTTTCTATTTGTTTTTTTTTTTTTGTTTTGAGACGAACATTATTTTGCTAGTATGGATAAATACGAACTGGATATTTCTTCCATTTTTCTTTTGAGCCCAATTGTTTTCAATAGATTAGAAATAATTTCAAATTTTATTAATATCTATTATTTGATTAAATTAATTGAACTGAATGTGGATATGATTTTGTTTGAATGGTACAGGGAGTGCATTAAGTTGATACCTCACAAGAAGTTTTCATTTGCTAAAATCTGGCTTTTGACTGCCCAGTTTGAGATACGTCAGAAGAATCTAAATGCTGCTCGGCGGATCTTAGGTAATGCAATTGGCAATGCCCCAAAAGACAAGGTATTAGAACTTTATCTGCTGATCGGTCTTCTATCTCGAATCAGTTTGCTTGCTCTCTGTTCTTGAACTTGATTTTGGTTTGTCTTAGATCTCTTTTTTCATGAAATATAAGAATATATTGAACAAAAGGCAGTGGTAAGTCTTTTTTAATTAGGACTTTAGCTGCAAAACTCCTGCTATGCTATTGTTACAACAAAGAGTAACAACTATTATTGTTGAATATGGTGGTCTGAAATTCTTGTGGTTGTCTTTATATAGCAAGAACTTGCATATAAGTGTAAATTGTGATTATTTTACATCTTGTATGAAATTTTCAGATATTTAAGAAGTATATTGAAATAGAGTTGCAACTGGGCAACATTGACCGGTGCAGAACCCTCTACATGAAGTACCTTGAGTGGGCCATAGAGAACTGTTATGCCTGGACCAAATTCTCTGAACTGGAGCGCTCTCTTGGTGAAACTGAGCGGGCCCGTGCAATTTACAAAGAAGCCATTAAACAGCTTGCTCTTGACATGCCAGAGTTACTCTGGAAGGTACACTTCAATTTGTCATCCAATATACATAGAGAACAATATCATGGTTAATTTTAGTTCTCTTTCTCTACACTAGTAACTGGTTGTATGAAGATGCACCAACATAGTCAGTTAGGGAAATTTAGTTTCAAAGATTTAGTTGACAAATTTTGAGAATTCGTGAATTTGATTTCAAAGTTTTAGTTCTCCACACTAAAAGTACATATTTCTAAAAAGAAAAAGAAAAAAAAAATCAAAGGTGTTATATTTTACTAAATAGTGGTAGTATTTTGCATAATTCAGGCATACATAGATTTTGAAATTTCTGAGAGAAATTTTGAGAATACAAGAGAACTATATGAGGGTCTTCTGGAGCGAACAAAGCACCTCAAAGTGTGGCTTAGCTATGCGAAATTTGAGGCCTCTGCTGATTATGACAATGAGCAACTTGACGAAAATGGTAATCCTTCTGAAGAAGAGGCTGAAGGTTTCAAGTCACGCCAGCTAGACCGACTCCAGAAATCCCAAGGTTTTCTATATTTTGAGTATTTCTTTTTGGTTTTATTGCATGTGTTGATCATATGAGTTTCCAATTCTCTTTAATTTGTATGTGCTGGCTTTTAGTTAGTTCCTGAATTACATTTTTTTATTTTATACTGTCACCAGTTCCTGTGCTAAACTATTGTACGCAGTAGTATATTGGCTATGAGTCTTGATATAGACTAGTGCCCTTGATGTATCAAATACAACCTAAGTTGCCAACTATATTTAATTAATTATCTTTTGATATTTGATATACATCCTAAAGAAGATAACTAAATCATATATTCCCTTCTGATTTAATGAACCAGCTGTATTTGAGAGGGCCTTCGAGCATTTCAGGCATAATGAACCAGAGCTGAAGGAGGAAAGAACCATGTTATTAGAAGAGTGGTTAAATGTGGAAAGTGGTTTTGGTGCCTTAGGGGATGTCAGCATAGTTCAAAAGAAGCTTCCAAGAAAGGTTAAGAGAAAGCGAGCTATTACCACAGAAGATGGCAATCCTGCTGGGTATGGACTCTTTGTTAGCACTCGTTAGTAGTACAAACAGCAATATTGATTTCAATCTTAGGTTGCGCATATTGGTATTACAGAAGTAGCAGACCAATGTTCTTTCTCACGACGCCATTCTTTTCTTGTTCTTGGGGTTCATGATACTAGGAGCCTGTATATACCTCTATTAGTACTGTACAAATCACACTTTTTGCATCAAATTGTCAACTGCTTGGAGAACCAATACCTGTCTTGGTGTAATTTGGATGTGAGGACTTTTGAATTTAAGTGTAGTATCAATATCCAGTCAAAGAGAAAGGGGAATTAAAAGCTTAAAACCCAACATGTATTGTATAAAAGTCTGGTACAAAACCTGGCATGCGAGTACTTGTACATTCAGTTTGCTCATGTACCTGATGTGGTACTCTTTTATGTAATACTTGCATCTCATCTGACTTTGGGGTGTCTGTTACTGTAGATTTGAGGAGTACATCGACTATATTTTCCCTGATGAAGTTGCAATGGCACCTAATCTAAAGATTCTGGAGGCAGCCTACAAATGGAAGAAGCAAAAGGTCGATCCAGATGACGACTAAAGATTATGGATATGGCCTGTAGTCCATGTATGATATCATATCATTTTTCAGTGCTTTACAATCGAGAGGGGCTGTGGCCTCATGATTCATCTTGTTTCTCTGGTACTAATATTTACCACATGGTTTTTTCCAGACATCTCCTGAGGTTGCAATTTATGGTACAGGGTGGATAGTCGCGAATTGTTTGATAGCTCAATTATTTATTGTTGTTAAGAACTGTGAGTGGGATGTTTAGGAATAGTTTCTAACTTTTTGTTATTTAGGTTGTACAATGCATATTAGATTTTCCCATGATTGTCTTAGAAATGAAGTTTTCCTAAGATATCCTGGGCTTAGAAATGTTTGCAATGGTTCAATTGCTCACGAGCTCCAGGTGTTAGTTTTTGGTGATGTTGGTTTTTCAGTCTTGCTCTAGAAAGTCCATAATATTATTTGCTTGATTACTGTCATTATTGAAGGGAATCACCATGGGGACTTTTTTTGAGCAATTTTTTTTCTTTTTTTTCGAGTAAAAATCCCCCTGGGACTTTGTTGTGAATTTTCAAAAATGTATGAGGTATGCATTCCAACAAATGCGTTGAAGAGATATCTACGTTTTATCGTTGCAGGTTTGAACTCTCTTCTAATATATTGATAGAAAAGGATGTATTATTCCATGTGCACACGTTCAATGTTTATCATCAATTTATTATTGTAGTTACTCTATTATTTCCATCCGTCTCAATTTATTTGTTTTGGTCTTCTTCGTTTTAAATGGTGATTGGCTTAAAATATGTTGATTGACGTAATCACATGCATATAAATTGACATCAACTGAAGTTGATTTTTGTTAAATATTTTGGAGTTGACAGTTCGTGACATACATACACATACGTACGTGCGTAGTTATGATAATAATAAAAAGGTTGAGAATATTTACTCTATTTTTTCCAACTGTCTCAATTTATTTATTTTAGTCTAACATATGTTGATTGACACAACCACATGCATACAAAATTTTGACATCAACTGAAGTTGATTTACGTTGAATATTCAAAGGTTTTTTTTTTTGAAAAAAAGCTGGGAAAATCTGTCTTTTTCATTGTAATAGATGTCCGAACGTATAAATTCTAGATATCTAGAAAATATATTGCTATTCTATTACAACATCTTAGTTCTTTTCACTCAGACAGCCTTCACCATCTATCAACAGAACTTAAAGAGACTAAATCCAAAATACAGACAGACAAACTGTTTATCAAACAACAACAACAATACCCAAAATATAACGAGACAATCAAAACAAGTTTTCAAAATGAGACCATCAAAACAATTCAGAAATCAAGTATCTTCAATCTGCAAGAGACCTGATCCAGACAAAGGGCTCTGAGAGAACCCATCAGGTCCATTGTTGAATATTGAAAGTTGACAATTCGTAACATACACACGTAGTTATATGATATTAGAAGGTGCAACTCAATTGCTGATGTTGCACTTTGTGTGTCCTAAAAGATTTCATTTGTAAATTATAATTAGAAAAACAACCCTGTGCTCTGAGCGGGTTGCAAACTAGTGGATCATACAACATCAGACTCCTATATTAGCCCAACATCCTATAGCCCATTTGATGAATCAATTATTCATTCAACACAAAAAGAGGGATTCACTGGTTTGAGTCATGTTAAAGCTTCTTTTTCTGGTAATTGCAAGGACATTTCCTGAAAGAGAACATCTCCATTTCAAATCAGGTTACAATTCAGTGTTCAAAAAGAGAAAGTAAAAGGTCGGATTTTGGTCCTTTATTTTAAATTTCTTTTTGAACCACAAGGACAATCCTTAGATACCACAATCATTTCTGTTTCTTGTCAACTTTATCTTCCAAAAGATGTCATTGTTTACATAGCACATGCAGAGTAAGATGGGATTTTTTTTGGCGAATTGTAATGAGATAAGCTTTGCAAACAGTTCTTCGTAATAAATACTACCCCATGCGAGGTTGCTCATTTGATTTTTGGCAGGTAGAGATATCAGCAGTAGCAACATTAATTTCTACCACTGCACCTGAACTGATCAACAGAGAATTGCAGTATTGGCTTCTTGCACAAGACCACAACTCACTATATTATAATTCCGTATTATCAATCAGTGGATAGATACTTCATACAAGACAACATAAAAAGTACTCAAAACTGTGCAACTGTGCAACTGTGCAACAATAGGTCCCTTGTCAAGATTTGAACACTAAAAAAAGTAACTGTGTAAATCTTACTAAATCTTACTAGTTAGCTTTAAGCAAAGAAGACTCTAAAGCTAAAGGTAATGAAAATTAACAGAAATTAGTTAAAGCTAATATTTTCTCTTTATCTCTTTTACCTCTTTAAGGCCACCAGCAACCTTTACCTCGTAAACTGTGACTTATTCATGAATCCTTTAACATCTTTTAAGATCCATATGAAATGAAATGAATGGAATTTCCTATGTAGATCTCATTTAATTCGGTACTGTGTATTTCTCTCTCATCCGTTCATTTTCAAAGCAGAAACAGCACGACTGAGTTGTAAAGGTGGAATGTTGTCTGTTTACCTCTATCTCTATGTGGAGACTGAGCTGAGCAAATTCAGTGACGGATTCAGAATTTTTCGTAAGAAGGACAATATTTTAAATTTTTTTCAGGAATCCAAATAAGACACATTTTTAAATATACATGATCATTTTTTACAGAAAAATTTGGCAAATTGTATAAATATACAAGTTATTTTGCAAATACCCTCGACCCTTCTTAGATCCACCCCTGAGTAAACTTGTGATGATTAAATAACAACGAGGCTGCTACAGCCAGAGGAAGATTTACCATGTAGATTGATCCATATTTTCAGCAAAAGAGCACAATTTACTCTATATATTTTCTTGTTACGATAGTAAATCTAATTATATTTCGTCGAGTCTTGACTGAACTTGCTACAAAAAGTTTACTAAGCATTTTTATGTGTCAAGTTCAACTAGACTCAACAAAACTATAATAATTCTTTTATCATCATGTGTCATTCGCAAATAAATATCGAGTATATGTGGAAAATTTAGAGAATGAAAAGGATGAAAAATTGTTCTTTTTCAGATTATTGAATTGTGTCTTTACATGCTCTATACACAAGTATATATAGCTACAAATTCTTACTAGCCGTTTGGCTCTTTCCTATTATATATTACATGCCTATTTCATCCTAAACATTACATATATCCTATTAGCCGTTGTAGCTTGATTTGTTGCTTAATCTGGCCTATGATGAATAATATTTGAGGCCATTACTCTTTCTCAACACTCTCCCTCAAGTTGGACTCGAATAAATTTATTGAGCTCAACTTGCTAAGTATATTATCAAATGTTGACTTGTCGAGTGCTTTAGTGAAGATGTCTACTAATTATTCTTGGCTTTTGACAAACGGTGTCTCGATTTCTCCAGCTTGCACCTTGTCTCGAACAAAGTAACAGTCAACTTCAATATGCGTTGTTCTTTCATGAAAACGGGATTAGATGCAATGTGTCTTGTTGCTTGGTTGTCACAGTAATTTTCATAGCTCCTTTGCACTCTATCTTCATGTCGTGAAGTAGGTGTTTGATCCATGTAAGTTCACTTGCAGTGGAAGCCATGGCTCGATATTCTGCCTCTGCGCTTGATCGTGCCACAAAATTATGTTTCTTGCTTTTCAATGTCACTAGGTTTCCACCTACAAACGTACAAAATCACGTGGTTGATTTTCTGTCACAACTTCCAGTCCAATCTGCATCAGAATAACCAACCACATTGTTAGTATTGTTTTTCTTCATCCATATTTCTTGATCTGGAGTGCCTTTGAGATATCTGAGTATTCTATCAATGGCACTCAAGTGACTGGTACGTGGGGCATGCATAAATTGACTTATAACACTAACTGCAAATGCAATATCAGGTCTAGTAACCGTGAGGTATATTAATTTTCCTACTAGTCTTTGGTATCGTCCTATTTCAGTTAGTAATTCACCGTCTTCCGGCCCTAGTTTAATATTGGTTTCCATTGGAGTACTTGCTGGTTTTGCCCCTATCTTACCAGTCTATTTTAACAAGTCAAGGACATATTTTCTTTGAGATAGAAATAGTCATTTGCTTGAATGAGCTATTTCCATTCCAAGAAAATATGAAAGTATACCAAGATCCTTAATATCAAACTCGTTTTTCAACGATTGTTTAACTCTTTTTATTTCTTCATTATTATTTCCAGTAATGATAATGCCATCTATATAAACAAGAATGATAGTGGTTGATTTTTCAGAATGCTTGAGAAACATATAGAGTAATTAGCTGTGCTTTTGATAAAGTTATTTTTTGAAAGAAAGAAGCTTAGCTTGGCATACCATGCTCTTGGAGATTGTTTTAGCCCATAGATTGTCTTTCTTAGTTTACACACCAGTGATGAATCTGAGGTAGTTTTATAACCTAGAGGGAGAGTCATATAGACTTCTTCTTCCTAATTGCCTTGAAGAAATGTATTTTTTACATCCATTTAAAAAAGGTTCCATCCTAAGTTGGTAGTTACTGATAACATAATTCTAACTGTACTCATTTTTGCTACTGGTGCAAAGGTTTCTTGGTAATCAATACCATAAGTTTGGGCGAATCCTTTGACTACTAACCTAGCCTTATACAATTCTATTGTACCATCACTATTGTACTTGATCTTGTATACTTATTTACACCCTACAAGTTTCTTTCCCTTCGGTAAATTGACAATGTCCCAAGTGTCATTTTTTTTCCAATGCATGAAGTTCTTCTTCCTTACACCAATGTGAGTCTAACTTGGCTGGTTCGGTTTGACTAGTTATGTTACTCAAATAAGCACGATATTCAGGAGATACCTTTTCGTAACATAGATAATTCTGAATTGGATACCTTACCTGATGGGATACATAATCCCTTAACCTGGAAGGCGACCGAGTTTGTCATGATGACCTTCTCAAGGTACTTTCTTCTTGAGCTATCTCTTCAATTTCCTCTTCTCCCCCTGAAGAGATTGCGCTTGCTTCATTGATATGTTCTTCCTCTATAGTTTCAACATGTTCTTGAGTGGTTACTTCTGGGAAAAACAAAGTGTTTGGAGGCAATACAACTTGTTGATTATTTTCTTTATTTTCTGATGTACTTGATTGGTAATATGGTTCACTCTCAATGAATGACACATCTCTTGAGATGTAAAATTTGCGGTTCTTTGGGTCATGACATTTGTAATCCTTTTTTTTTTAAGAATATCCTAGAAAAATAGTTCTAACCGAATTTCTATCCAATTTGTCATTTCTTTTTATGTGCACAAAATATGTAAATCCAAAAACTCGAATGTGTTCTAGATCTATCTTTCTTCTTTTGAGGATTTCTAAGGGACTCGTGTTGTTTAGTTTGACACTTGGTAACCTATTGATAAGGTATGTTGCTGTTAGCACTACATCTGACCAATAAATCTTTGGGACATTATTTTGGAAAAGTAATGTCCAAGTAACTTTAACAAGATGACGATTTTTTCTTTCTGCAACTCCATTTTGTTGAGGAGTGTTTATACAAGTGGTTTGATGTAAAATACCATTTTGTTTAAAGAAATCGGTAAAGTTTTTGTTGACAAATTATGTCTCATTATCTAATCGAAAAGTTTTTATTTTGGCATTATATTGATTTGTGATAAAATTAAAGAATTCTTGAAAACAAGAAAATATTTCATTTTAGCTTTTAAGAGATAAATCCAAGTAGTTCGAGAATGATCGTCAATAAAAGTAACAAAATACTTAAAATTGTTATATGGGTCTACTAGAGTTGGTCCCCAGACATCAGAATGAATCAAATCAAATTTTTCTGATAGGCTAGTAGATGAGGAAAAAGGCAATCTAGTTTGTTTAGCAAGCTTATAAATATCACAATTTTTTGAATCTAAATTATAACAAAAAAGTTTGTTTAAGACTTGATTAGATGGGTGACCAAATCTCTAGTGAAGTAATTTGTCTCGGCTTACAGGACTCATACACACAAGGCATTTGTTGATAGTGTCTTCAAGATAATATAACTCATTTCTAAATGTTCCTTCACCAATCTTCTTCCCTGTGACTCGGTCCTGAAATGTCACTTTATTCGATGAGAAAATAACATCATAGTTTAAATATTGAGTTAATTTCCTTACTGATAATAAGTTTGAATTAAAGTCTGGTAGGTACATCTTTAATATTTTTGTTAAGAAGATTAATGGAACCAGTTCCAAGAATTTGTGCTTTGTTTCCATTAGCAACAATGACATATTGTGGTTCATGCAATTTGGTAACGTTTTGTAAATTCTTTTGATTGCAAGTCATATGGTCGGTAGCATCAGAGTCTATGATCCACCTTTTTTTACGTTGGCAAATATTGGCCAGTTTTGGGGTATATTTTTCAAATGACTTTACAAGTGCACATAAATTATTGAAAAAAATCGAAAGTGAACTTGCAGCATGTTGCTGTAATAGGCTGCTCAGTTGGGTCATGAGCCGTGCTAGCTGTGCAGTTGGTGTCGCAGAGGATCCTGAGAGTGGTGCCACAGAGGACCCATAAAGGTGTGCCATAGAGGATTCGGTCTCCCATCTTATTTCATCTGAAGCGTCGGTTTGTTTTTCTTCGCCTCTCTGATCTGGCCCCTTGCTCAAGTCGATGTAGGCTTCGATTTTTCCGCCGCCCTTACCTCCCTTGTAGCGCATCGGTTGATGAGAATTTTGGTTGTCTTTTCTATTGATGTCCTTCCTTTCGAATAGCCCAGTGATGACAAATGAAAAGCACAAATAGCTCGTCAATTTATTGGATTTTCTTGATATTGTCTGCAGGACTTGTTATCTGCAGCAATACTCGTAGTTCTTGAGTTAGGAAACTTCCTGCTCTGATACCATGTGGAAAATTTAGAGAATGAAAAGGATGAACAATTGTTCTTTTTCTGTTTATTGAATTGTGTCTTTACATGCTCTATACACAAGTATATATAGCTACAAATCTTTACTAGCCGTTTGGCTCTTTTCTATTCTATATTACATGCCTATTTTATCCTAAATATTACATATATCCTATTAGCCGTTATAGCTTGATTAGTTGCTTAATATGGCCTATGATGATAATATTCTGAGGCCATTACTTTTTCTCAACAATATATTTTCATTGTATCAAGTTTGGTTTGTAGTTTGAAAAAGACAAAATTTGCATTTGACGTAAATTCATGATAAAAATTGACTAATTAAGCCTTAGGTTGGTGATCAGCCAAATTTGAAACTGGTTTTTCTCCGATAGGAAGTCGAACATGATATATTTTTTATTAATAAACAAGAGTCTTTGCTTTGAATATCTCAAATTATCCTAAAGACATTGATCTTGGCACTAAGAGCTGATTATAATATATACAATTAAAAAAATTGAATATCTACTTGTCAATGAGTTACAACAATAATTAAAAATCAAGAATAAAAACTATGATCTCTTCGCTCAACAAAAATCCATCTATTTTGACGATCGTGTTGAATTTTTTTTTAGACGAAACAAGCAAGTCGTTTCTTCTCTCATTTTTCTCTTTAGATCAGATCTATGTTATTCCGGTTCTTTCAATACTCAGAAGAATCGGTATCAGATGCATATCAGGTGCAGATGCGAGTTCGACACCGGTGCGTATCGGATGCGCCACGTGGCGCACCTTATTATTTTAATAGGTTTAATCGGTTGGGTGCGGTCTTAGGTGCAGTTGGGTGCGGCTGGGTGCGGTCTCGGGTACGACTGGGTGCTCCTTGGGTGTGGCTGGGTGCTCCTCGGATGCGGTTGAGTGCTTATTTATTTGTTTTTTTTAAATCTATTTGTTTATAATATTATTCATTTTTATTTTAAATTTATTATATATAGCCGCACTCGTATTCAAGATTTTTTGAAATTAAAGTATCGCCACAACCACACTGTATTCGATACGATACTCGCACCCGCAACTGTGCAACACAGGATCAGATAGTCGCCAAAATTCAATTATAATTCTCGAGGGAATGAGATATGTATAGTAATGATATATAATATATTCATGTATTTTGTTTTAAAAAGAGTGATACTACCACTGCTTCTATTGAATAGAATTCATATTTTTTATTTTTTCTTGATTTTTTATATATCGTTTGTATAGTAACGATATATAAACTGTTGTCAAAATACTAAGGGAAGCTGGTACGAATTAATTTTCCTTTTCCTTTCAAACAAACACTTTTCCTTTTTTTTCAAGACCAACACTTGATTTTTATTTAGGAAAAAGCTACCGTGGCTTCACTACTGTTCCAGTCAATACCTCAGTGCGGGGCCCGCATGGGACCCACGCATCAGTGATAGTAGAAGAAATGAAGGAAGCAGGATAATCTCTTTGTTGGCTATATTCACATGCAGAAGTATTAGGTCAGTGATATATCTGATATAGTTGATGGACGAATTGTTTGAGAAATACTCGCTAGGGACCAACTCAAGAGTGAAGGACAAGAATTTGCTCTCGATCATCTATATCGTTTTCTTTGACTTTGCTTGAGTGACAGAAGACGAGATGACATACATATGAAAAGTAATTAAATACTTCTACTGTATTTTAATATCTTATCTTTGGCACATAAATTATTGCAATTGTTTAGGACTTTAATTTGTTTTGACTTATACGTAATCAAATTGCACCAACATCAAACGGAAGCAACGATAGCATCTGGACTGAACTTGGAGAAGAAAAAATAATAAATCTTTGGGACAAAATTCATTGTTTTTCTTTCTCTGTTTTTTCGTGTTATATTCTCGATGTGAGCCATTGAAAACTCATCTAACTATTCAAATATATTACAACATGACCGTGTAATTCACTGTCCGTTCGATTTAGATTCAACATATCAGATGAAGAAAGAATAACAAAATCTTGTTATCTCTTTGTAATAACAAGAGATATGAACTCAACATCTCTCAGCATTGTTAACATGTTACAAATCGAAGATGACATTTTCCTCAAAAAATCAAAGATGACATTTTTATTTTTTTATTTGTACTCACAGTGGGGCAAAAAAGCTACAGCGGAGTAGACAGACTTCTGAAGCAAACAAGATTAAAATGGTTTATCTGTGGAGTATACTACTCTCGTTTCAGAGCTCATGGTCCCAGCCTAGTGCTCGTTTAGGCTGATTGGTTCAGCACTAGCTGGACCTAATACTTCTGCATACGAAGAGAGGAGGCTCTCTAAAGTCAGACTCATAATTTTTTTTTAACTTTTCTAAATAGAAATTACACCTGTAACAGCAACACAGCTCATGAACCATTTTAGGTGGCAATCTCTTTGTAGGTAGATCTGCAAACATGATGTATGTACATATATGTTCTTTTCTTTAACTCATTGTTCTGCATTCTCACTTTTATACACTAGAAAATCCTTACTACTAATAAAAGGAGATTGGAGTTTTTGACTCCAAACCTCTATTCACCTCTCAGATCAATACAGAGCGTGAGATTTTCATTTCTTTCGATCACAACCGCTTAATTTTAAACTTTCAATTCCTGTATAACTTTGGCCTGCCACTCGCGTACAAAAAAAGAAAAAATTAATTGTTCATCGCCTCCTTCCTCAATTCCCGTATACTATAGGAGCAACCTTCTATTTAGGAACATTCCTTTTTCATTTTGTCTTTTATGTCACTTAGTACTAGAAGTTAGTCATTATCTAAAAGATGAGATTTTCATATCCTATATCATAATTCTTTGTCTTTATTGCGACTAATTCTTTTTTCTTTGCTTTCTTTCTACTTCTAAGAACTTGGCGTCATTTTTTTGTTTTTGGGAAAACTTTTTTATCTTTACTTAGAAAATAATTCAGTTTGTAGTATTTTTCCAAAGTTTTCAATTGAGGGTGCATAAAACAAGTAATGCAATTTCTTTTTTTATTCTTAATATTTTATTATTTTTTTAGAAAACAATCGACATTGACGTGCTATTCTTAATTTGAATATATGAATATTGTTGATTAGTATTTAATGTTTTTGTTTTATTTAATTTGTCGAACAATAAACTTTTTTTGTTTTTTTCTTTATTTTATAGATGCCCTATACTCATATGTCAAAATATTTAAAGTTGTAAATGTATTGCATTCGTAATATATATAGTAGAAACGTAAATTAAACAATAGAATATAAAAATTATTCCCTGCATGACGCGGGTATCGTACTATTTATATTAAAAACACTTTAATCTTATTAAGTTTCTATTGTTATCATTCATGTATTGTGTACAAGATAATAGATTGTTAGCATGGAGTGTTAGGCAATGTGAAGTATGATGTTATTTTTGTTGAAGTAAAGCCTCATTGCAATTGTCAAAAATCACAGCTAGCTGATATAGCTTGTTGTCATTTATTAGTTGTTTGTTCGGTGCGACATTTGGACGAGGAACAAGATATTAGTCCATATTATTCATTTGAAAAATTTAGTAACACTTGGTTTGGAGAATTTTGTGGGTATGAAAATCCACATAATTGGCCAATGTATGTTGGTCCAAAAATTAGACCAGATCCGACAAATTCGAATGAGGGAAGGAGAAAACATAAAAGAATTGTTATTGAGATGGCTCAAATGGAGGGTCTGTGTCAGTGCGCTTAGAAGATGGCCAAACTAGATGTCCAAGACAAAGTTCAAATCATAGAGGTAAATACAGCACATATCAATAACTTAAGTTACACGACGTCATTATAGAATCTTGACATCTTTTGCTAAAATTTTATAGGAGCAGCTACATCAAAGCGTCATTAATGTGAAAGCTAGAAGATGTTGCTATCATGTAGTGTGATATGAAGTATAACATTCTATTAGTAGTGTGTTATTATTCATAACGATATTAAGTAATGTACTATTATGTAGGTGGATATTAAGTAATGTACTATTTAGTCGTTATGCAAAAAAGATAGCCTACAAATAAGCATAAAAGGTCTACTAGACACAAAAGATCCAATAAATATATAAGGTCCAATACACACAAAAGGTCCAAAAAACCAACTAGATATCAACTAAGCACGACGAGGCCTACGAAGTTCGAAAGGGCCCCAACGAGCTGGTGCATTTCAATCTCGTTGTGGAAAATATCGTCGTTCCGGGGGGGGGGGGTCTTCTTGTGGTGCTTGAGATTTACTTGCTTCATGATCATGCGAAGCATTCTGAAAAGGGAGTGGAGTCACCTGTGTAATCTGACTTGTGATCATGTCCACAAACCCTGCATAATCTTCGCATTGCAGCATTTCATCACAGTAATTCATGACTTCTTCATTGAACTCCGGCGAATGAGGCTCTAGCAGAACTACTGGAGGCACACCATCATCCGTTGGTATGTCATCAACATTTGTTGGCAATCCAGCTTGAGCAAGCATGTATGGGATAAGACGTGATTGGTTGAGATCATTCAAATTTCCACGACACGTACGCAATGTTATTTTCTCGACTGCACGTGTCCCTCTGCGAAGTACGCACTGAATACCATATGTTGCATGTTTGATCATATGGGCGATTTGAAACAAAATTGAAAGTTAGTTATAAAAGAACTCACACACTTTACATTTTTTTAAATAAATAACACAAAAAATACATACCAGGCGAGAAAAACTCTGAACATGTGGGACATACGCATGATCTCCAACATTCACATGATGTTGTGCTAAAGGCTCGTCCAAGAACCTCAAGTCTATAGGAGAATCAGTGGCAAATCCAATGTATCCCAGGGGGTTGCAAAATAACCTTGTGTATTTGTACGGTGTCAATTTTTTTTGCAAAATAATCATGTATATTTAAAAATATGTGTCATTTTGCCCCCACTGAAAAAAAAAATATAGATCTTGTCCCCTGAAGGATATCCTGGATCCACCCCTGAGGAGAATCACAATATGCATGCATTTACTTTGAAACTATACGTATTAAAAATTTAGCATAGTAGGATCAAAAGGTCGATTTTCATATACAAGCCTAGCTCCTATGTTGTTCATGAGAAATGTAAACACATGATGTTATTAACATACTTATGCAAATATCACAAGAAGCAAACAAGAGAAAACATACCATAATGCGATAAGGAGCTCGTGACGCTGACTCCAATCTATCATCCAACTAGATGAAGAATGAACACATCTATGCAAGTCCTGATGCAAATCTCATGACTCGGGTGTCGGCACTGGCGGATATACAGTACTGCAGGGGTAGGCAAGTGCCTACCCCTGAAATTTGAGATCCTACAAAGGTTCAATAATCAATTAGTCCAGTGTCTACCTCTGAAAAGGCCCAGTGCCTACCCCTGGAAAGACCCAGTGCATATCCTACTCCAACCCAATACCCAGCGCCAGCCCAACTCAATTCCACGCGAATTTCAAAGAAAAAAGATTGTTGACGATATCGCTGAATCGCTCCCAAGTCTCAGGCTCTAGCCCAACTCCTTGTGACTCGGTGAAATTGTCTACTTTAGCAGAAGTGAAGCAAGACAATCGTTATTTTAATATTTGCTTTTCTATCATGCATTTACTTATTAAACACATTTATAGCTTTTCGTTATTTTAAGATTGTCGGCAACTAACTCAAAAAATGTCCCGCTAACAGTTAACTAAAATTCTTCATATAATTTGCATATTAATTAAATGAACACATAGATCATGTATAAAATACTAAAAAAATGTGAACATAATCGGTATATGTGAAAAGATTTCTTGATTATCTAATTTAGCACAAAGATTAAGCCACGCTTTTTTAAAAAAGGCTATACTTTATTTATTTATTTTTAAAATATAAGAATAAGTCTTAGATCAAAATAATTTAAGTTTGCTCCACAATAAAATTATTTCAACCTATTGTGTTTTTTGTTTACGCTCTATTGCAATTAATTTTATTTAATTTCTTTCTTAAAAAAATAATTAATTTCAGCAATGAACTTATATTGAAATAATATACTGAATAATGAACTATCAAATAATTAATTAAAAATGTTATGAAGTGATCAGATTAAGTAATAATACTGTATCATAACACTCGGATATATGCTTCAGACCTTCAGTTGTTACTACTATACATACTTAGATATATGATTCAGTTGCTATTATAAAATATTAATGCTAAAGAAATGACAAACAAACAAATTTCATCAGTAAAAATACTTACCAATTGAAATATAATAAAAATAACAATACAATAAAACTCAACCAATTTAAGTACTACATGTGAAATGATCATTTCTCAACTTCATAAATAAGCAAAAGGAATGTTGCTACACAACATTGTCTATCTAATAAAAAAATGTCATTTTGAGTTTTATTTCAATATGGTCATATGAGTCCTAGATTTCTAGTTTAATTCACCTGAGGTTAATCAATTGATATGACTTTAATTCATTTATTGTTTGATTATTAGCTGATATCTTTATTTTGAACATTGTCAGTCGATGTTTACTATGTCGATGTGAGAAATATGATGAATTGAATGAATGTACACAACAACTTGTCAAAAACATTAGGGTATGTCGGCTCGATTTATCGTCATCAATTTGATTTAATTTTGTAGGTGTTATTATATTATATTTATATTAAATTTTCTAATATTTAAGGGAAAATTAGTTTTATGCCATACAAAACTTGAAAAATATCAAAATGTCACTCAGAAAAAATTTCAAATGCCACTATCAACACCCGATCTCTAAACAAAAAAGTGACCGATAGTAACATTCTGACAAAAAAAAAATGTAGTGGAAAAAACCAAATGTCCACTAATAACCATACTCTTTAATTACTATGGTATTCAATATTTTGACGAAATTTATTTTATTGTATGTAGTGCCTACCCCTGATCATAATCCTGGATCCGCCACTGGGTGTCGGAGGAGGGACAACTTGATACACGCCAAACTGGCGCATGACTCTATCCTAATAATGGTACTCTACCATCCAAGATAAAATCAATAGTATACGGCATAGCCAAACAACACTGTTAGTCATCACTTGAGGGGGCGACAAATCTAGGTACTCGATGTATGGCAGCCAATACACAAACTGCTCCTCTAGTCTTTGAAATTGATCTCGATAACTTGCGACATTGCCTCGAGGATTATCAGAAAAACAATGTCTTGTGCTCAAATTACTCCCATATGCATGTCGTTAGTGAATATCAAGACCACCGAAAGGCAGTATCTCCACAACAGGTTTGGGTTGCCTAATAGTAAAATAAGTCCAAGACCACATTAGCAACAATAACATCGATCCACTAATAGATTTTGTTTTGAGTAAACACCCTCGACATAACTCCAGATACCAAAAGGCAAGAACAATTTCACCCCAATTGAACATAGGGACATTTACCAAGTTAATCAGAAACTGAAGGTACTTGGCAGGTACCGAGTCTCTCGACTGGTCTTGAAATAAAATACATTCAAACAAACTCGTGCAGTAGAAACTTGTATACCTCTCATTTTCGACCTGAGTCAGTTTATTGGACAATGGTGTCACATTATGTCTCAACCAGGTAAGATATATGTGGTACCTAAAGTATATTTAAAACATACAATTACTTACATACTTGTACATATTGTAAACAAAAATATTACATGTCAGGGTACTGTGTCATACATGGAGAATGTGACGTACGACTCTCCAGTTTTCTCATTATCTTGCCTTCTTATTTTCCAAGAACCAGCTTTAGGATTATCCCAATCATAAGAAGGATCAGTGTCCAACAAATTCTCAATTTCAGAACTCCAATTATCATCATAAATGCTTGTAATTGGCATTCCTTGGATGGACAATCCCCAAAGACAACTCACGTCTTGTAATGTCACCATCATCTCGCTAAATGGAAGGATAAAAGTATGCGTCTCCGGCCGCCACCTCTCTACCAAAACAATAATCAACGCTTTATAAATACAGGTGGTGTCATCTGCAAACTGAGCAATTTGATATAGCATCAATCTTTTAAGAACCAGATCGCAAAACTCACTATATGGAATTCTAACTTTATGCGAACTACTCATTTTGAATGTGTATTTACTCTGCATCAACATTATTGATGCGTTGCATTTGTATGCACATATTTGCCTTGACTTGTACCCAGTTTCATCCTAAAATCCGTGTTTTATATGCATTTAGACTTGTTATCTGCCTTGTTCTTGGTCACTGCTCTTCTTTGGTCTTATTTCAGGTACACGGAGCATTTGGATGCATTTTGAGCGATTACGGACCTTGGATTAGAGCGGCAGCTGACTGAGCACATTCCATTCCTCTTGCGGGTCGCAAGCCACTCTTGCGGCCAGCAAGATAGCTTCACATGCGGGCCGCAAGCCACATCATGCGGGCCGCAAGTCAGTTATTGTAACTTCCAGCGCCTCCAGGCTATATTTACCCCTTTCTAGGTCTTTCACGAGGTTCGCATTCTGAAACCTAGGGGCGCCGTCTTGTCCACCAGAGACCTGAGAAGGCCTGGAAGCACTGTTCTACCTCGGTCCTTCACACCATTGGAGAGATCCAAGCCCGTGAAGACCCCCTGCAAGGCAAATTCTGAAGTCTAAGGGTTTTATCGGTTTTGTCGCTATGAACTCTTACTTTTCTGATTTTGTTTTGTGTGTTTGTTGTATGGATGAGTAGTCCCTAGTCCCTTTGGGGCTAGGGAAAGATATTGTGATGGATGATTGTTTTTATTAGTAGATTATTGTGATTTTTATTTGGATTGAATGAATTGTGTGTCTTTTCTTGAACGCTTGTTTATTCGCTTGGTAAAACCCGTGGATTAAGGCCAAATCCAGTGTGGTTATGAACATCAACTGACCAACACTTGTTCTTGAATTGTTTGGGTTGATTGTGTAGATCCGAGAAAGCCCGAGAGGGAATCTTGTGTTTAATCGAGAGATTAGACTAACCCTAGAAATCGTCCAAATAAACTTAGGATTTAGAGATAAACCTAAGGGTTCTTACTTCTGCATACCTCTGTTGAACGACCAACACACGAGAGTTGAGGGAATTCAATTAGAACTGTTGATTAGGAACCAGTCACGACAATCAAATCTGATCCAGAGAGTTGCTTGCGAGCCGCATGAGAAATCATGCGGGCCGCAAGTGACCCCTGACTTGCGAGCCGCATGAGAGATCATGCGGGTCGCAAGCAGGGCATCCAGAGCCTTATCTGACCTGAAACCCCTGGGACGCTTTTATCTTTGATTGCTTTCGACTTGTTACTGTTTTATTGTCTGTTTACTTTAGTTATTTACTGCTTGAATTGTGACTAAAAACTTGTTACAAACCCCCCCCCCCCCCCATTTTCTACCTGTTTGAGAATTGGAATTGAACTGAGTCTGGTTTGGTCTAAGTCTCCGTCCCTGTGGATACGATACCCAATCTATACTTGACGTAGTCGTGCGCTTGCGACTGAATTGAGTGTAATTGAGGTTTTAAAAGCCTATACCCTAGCGGGACATCAATTATGTTAGTGTTACAAAATTAATATACAAGGTGCATAAAACATAGCAAATTGAATTAAAAGGAGAAATTATGAAACTTACAGTTCGCGTGATTTGTGAAGTTCTATGAGCTTGGCGTGGCAAGTGTAATACTTCTGGGGCTTTCCTTTGAAATACTTTTGGTTATCCATTTCTAAAAAAAATTATTTCCAACAAATAATTAATTAATAATAAATTTAAATAAAATAGTTATGACCAATAATTTGCAACTAATAAACAAGTAACTACTACTTTTACTTATTTTGCCTATTTTCAAATTTTTCTCTATATATTTTTATTTCTTACAGAAAATTAAATTAAGAAGTAATAGCTTATAATTTATTATTTTGAACAAATAATATAATTAATTAGTCATGACTACAAATTAAAAACAAATAAAAAATTAATTGGTCGTGGCTAACTTTGGTCATGGTTACCATTTGTAACAAAAAAATCTAGTTGATTGATAATAATTGTTGATCATGGTTACCATTTGTAACAAAAAATCTATTTAGTTCATCATGATTATCATTTTTACTACTAATTTGAAAAAGACAAATCGAAAGAAAATAGCCACTAACCTCAAAATATAGCTGAATTGAAATACTTGGTTGTCTCCAGAGAGTTCACAACCGCTTATGAATTTAAATTGAGTTTGTGTGGAGGAAGATCGAAATATTAGAAGGGAAGGGTTTGGAGTTCAGCCATGGCTGGAGTTTCTACGGGTAAGAAGTGAAATGGGAAGGGAAGAAAGAGAGAAAGGGAGTCGAATGGTATTTTTCTAATCTCTGCACGATATATATTCTACCTTTCTGCCCTATTTAGAATTTCAACATCTCCGCATGGTGGAAAATCTAATGTTCTGTAGCTCCACACGGTGAGAATTATATCGTTCAACGATTTTTAGAAATTTCGTGGAATCTGGTGTGTCTGTGGAGGAAATTTTGTCGAACGGTGGAAAAATTACCGTGGTAGGATGCCAAACAGTAGATTGTCTACCGTTCTTGCTATTCAGTCAAAAAACGTTGACCCTTGGCTACTTTCATCAGCACCACTTCGATCATTACCAAAACAAACTGGTAGTATACATATGACACCCCATTCCGTTTTATGCGGCTATGCATGCTTAATTTGCTTATAAATTGAGATTTAAGTTTCTCAATAAATTCTTTTATATCAAAATCTTGTAGAAAATCAAATTTGGCAAATTTTAGAGCTTTCCTGCTATTTTTTATTTTTAAAAATAGCCCAAAATGACACTTATTAATATTAAATCTGGGTTATTTTTAAAATATTTAAAAATAACAAGAAAGCTCTAAATAAAATTTAATTTCCTACAAGATATTAATATGAAGAATTTATTGAACAACTTATATCTTAATTTATTGAGCAAATGCATAGTACCATAGCCTTGCTCATATTTATATATATATATATATATATATATATATATATATATATATATATATATATATATAAATATATGAGCAAGGCTATTATAATATGCATATGATACATCCTTCTGTCATATGCATATATAATTAACTCAATAAATTGAGATTTAAGTTGTTCAATAAATTCTTTATATCAAAATATTATAGGAAATCAAATTTTGTGATTTTTAGAGCTTTCTTACTATTTTTATTTTTTTGCGCTGCAACCCATAAAATGACTTTTTAAAGTTGTAAAACCTGTGAAATTTTGTACAATTAAAAGCTCCTAATTAACCATAAGAATTTCACAAGTTTTATGTTAAGAAACGCTTAACTATAATTTAGATAATAAACACCATAAATAAAATAGTATAATAAAGAATGAAAATTTTTACATAAATAATAATAACTTTGAACCAAATTTTGTAAGTAAATAAAACCAAATAAACAAGGTACCAAAATGATTCTACGAGAATAAACGAAATAAAGGTACGAGTATAACTAAATGTATATATATATATAATTAAACATATATATATACACACATGAATATATTTAATTTTGCACAAAGTGACAATTAATGAATACATTATGTTATATGTGATTTACGTAAAATAGATTCGACGTTAACTAAATAAAACTGAACTATAATTAATTTTTATTAACTGAATCAAAATTTTATGTCATAATTTCCTATAACAAATATGAATACGTGCGGCCACATAACATGACTCGTCAGGTCATTTCAGTGTCTAAGCTGGACACCACACGTATGCGTGCACATATGTGGCCATTCTCCCGATCCCACTTATTTCCTTCATGACTCTTTTTATTCCCTGCGCGGAAGCGAGAAGAAGCGGGTCGGACTAATACCCGTATGGGTCACGATCTGAGAGAAAAATGAACAACCACACAAGGGGACACACGAATTCGTTGTGTAAATTCCCTTTCTCTCTCTGTTTTTTCGCGCCCCGAGTCATTAATTGTCGTCTCTCTCTCATGCCCTCACTTCTCTCACTCTCTCTCTCTCTCTCTTTTGTCCATCCCCCTTTATCCACTTTTCTTTCCTTATTTCCCTCATTCCCAAGTCTCTAGACACTCTCTCTCACACACCGCATTAAACCCCTTCTCAGCTCCTTTCTCCTTTTTTGTCTTTCCCTCACCCTTCTCCCTCTCGGCTCCTGATTTGATCTCTTGTAGGTCATTAATATCGAACTTACATCCTTGTTGACTTGGGGCATTTCCTGTCCTGTCTATGGCACTTCACCATTAAGGAGAGCTTGCAACTCTCGACTTTACCGTACGATCGTGCTCAGAGCACTCGAGTGTGCGGAGAGAGAAACTACCTGTTACCTTGTCGTATGCTTTTGGCCACGCACCACACCCTCCCTTGAACGACTTGAGCGCCTATAAAAGCCCGTCCCTGGCCACTCTCTTTCCCTAGTTTCTGGCTTCTCATGTGCTGAGATTTAGCTAATAAAAGCTCAAATTTAAGTGGAGATTTAAAAGAACGTTGCTCCAAGGGCCAGTGAGCCGGGAAGGCAAAGCCAGGGACAGCGGTGTGGTGGTGGCCTGATTCGTGCCGTGCTGCCTTGCATCCTCGTCACCTTACCTTGTCATTTATTTCTGGTAAATACCCTAAACGACCGAATAATTAAGAGTAATCGTTTAAGTTTTGTTATTGTGCATTCTTGCTTGCTTTGCTTCTGTTTGTTTTGTGATGTTGTGTTGATTTGTGGTAGTATTTGATTTGTCGTAAGAGCACACTTCGATGGCAGTGGCCATCGAGCCGATGACCGTGATGTCTCTAGAACTGTTTGAAAATGAAAGAAATTGGGTTGCTGTTGGGATGTGTTGTCTGTGATGTCGTTTGACATTTGCTGGTGCCTTGGATATGAACTGATCCATAAAAGAGGGAACTTGGGATTTATTTGGGGGCTTACATATTCCCTGGGTTTCTGTTTGTCTGGTAACTTCCTTACCAGCCCCTGCAGCATCTGCTGCACTGGCGTATCAGCACCAGTGCAGTCTGGTATGTGCTGGTCTTGCTGCCTGCGTGATATATCTGAGCCTAGAGTGATGCCTGGGCCAGAGACTTTGATTTGGGCCTTTCGGCCCTTCCTAGACCCTTAAATGAAATAAAAACAAAAGTGAAATTAGGCCTTTGGGCCTGCTGAGCCCACTGGACCCTTATGGACCTTTGCTGGACTTAAAAGAATTAAAAATAATAAATGGGCCTTCTGAGGCCCATCTTGACCCATCAGATACTACATGACCATTTTAGATTTGAATAAAAATAAATGCAATAGTTTCTTAAAAAAATTTGGCTTGGGCCCTATTTGGGCCGAGTTGTGTATATACAGATATTACAAAATTAGAGGCCCGGTCCATAATATTTAGTAGCTATACCCGAATAAGAAAAAGGACCGAGAGGGTATAATTGGGAAATGACGATGTAAAGCCCGTGCAGCGAGAGCTACAGCGATGACGTATGAGTCTCGGGCTGCCGATCCCACAGGATTAACACAAAACGAACAATAAATAATTAAAATAAACCAACTTGTGTTTTATTGTGTTTCTTATTTATCTTTCTTCTATACTATATGTTTCACAAATACTATAACGAATATTATACGAAGTAGCTAAGTAGATAGGTTAGTTTAAGTATACGACAACGTGATTACTAAAGGACACTTGAATTATAGTACGCAGCTATTAAATCAGGTAATAAACTTGGTATAATAATAGCTACGTAATTAAATGAATCAATTGTAATGTATGTATATATATAAATAACTAAGTTACATATAATAAATATACATATGTATATAAGTGTAAATGTATATAGGTATACACTTAAATATATATCTATACTTATATGAACATATATATACGCGTAGATAATAATTAACACCCGGACCATCACCACATAACTGGACTAAGTATAACTATACAAATATAATATATATTGATCAATTTCTCTATATCACATCAAAATATAATGCACAACTAATCAAGTGCGTTACGCACACATAAATATAACTAAGTAGTGATATAAACATAAGTATATATATTGATCGATTTTTCTATAAGAATAATACCAATACACACCTATATTTAGTAGAATATTTTTATTTCTTTCTTGCTTAGTTCTAAATAAAAGTCCAACTAAAATTGATTGAATTTATAACATGCTTTCATCATGATGTGTTTTATTTATATTTTGCACATTATCGTCCTGACGTCATAATAAATGATGGGATTAGTAACACACCTGGAACAACACTTGAATTAAATAAAAAAGGACAAAAACATGTGATTCATACTCGCCGTGCAGCACGGACACTGCACGCGAGATTTGACTAAGTTAAACTATTAAAGGAAATATTTTAGGAGCATCAAGGATGTCTCAAGTGCCTCTACCTTTCTGTGATTTCCTTTTTACTATAGTCCTTCGTCTAATTAAATAAATTCAACATGAATAACTAGGAGGCTTAGTTGACTCGGACTCACCTTCGGTGGGCGAGTTCTATACTGATGCTGACGACGTTGATCCCAGCGCGGACACAGTAGATCTCCCGATATAGTAGATCGCACTTATTTCCAGGTGTGGATTCCTGGGGATTATATTCCTTTCTCTCTTAGTTAGGACCTACCAGTCTTATCTAAATTGAACTGCTGTACCAAGATACCAATCATTATTAATCAGTCTCGTAGATCTTGAACTGCCATTCTTACATGCTGGTAACTGAACCAACTATTTAAACCAACCTGCAATGCATGTCATTGAACCTCATCTTTGCATAAAAGATCCGATATATGGATCGTATAGGTTATTAGCTACTTGTATGTAGATGCGTATAAAATATTATATGTATTCTCGTCGAGAGTGATAAGAGTCGGGCCGGTGATCACCGGCTGGATGTGTGGCGTGAGGGCAACGTGCTACGTCTACGTGTCACAGTGTCTGACATAGCTCGTGGGGTATTCGTATCGGGTTGTCTTCATAGACATTCGGTTGATGCCCATCAAACGTGTCCATCACTTGATGGCTCGTAGTGCTAGTTCGAGACTTTTATTTCCAAAGATCCTTATTAGTATATGTATTATAATACTTCCTCTTTGAGTGATTAAGTTTCAGTTTCTCAGTTTAGAATGTGTGTGTCATATGTGAAGTATTGGAGCTATTCCGTTCTTTATATATTTCTATTAGCCGATGTTTCGAGATCTCCTAATATTCGAAGGACTTCCTCATTTGGCCTCTAGTTGGTACAGAGGAAGTCTGGGGCACCCCTTTGACCCCTGGTTGGTACAGGGAGTTCCCATTTTATTATTATTCTTTCAATCGGGTAGCTGGTTCCTTATTTTCGTATGACGACTGAGACCGAGAGTTTATTTTTCTTATCTTCTTTTTGTGAGGGTACGCTTCT
This sequence comes from Eleocharis quinqueflora, assembly GCA_964058865.1. Lineage (NCBI taxonomy): Eukaryota > Viridiplantae > Streptophyta > Magnoliopsida > Poales > Cyperaceae > Eleocharis > Eleocharis quinqueflora. The sequence goes on from CAXKVX010000678.1 coordinate 53,604, forward strand.
TTTTGTGAGGGTTCGCTTATTGACCGAGCGTGTGCTTTTTGTAGCCACTCTATTTTACCAAGGCTTTCGTTCTGGAAACTCAGAGTTTAGTTGGGTCGTGATTGATTTGAGACCCGTCTAACGGTTTACGTTAGGCATGTGGTTGATTTGAGACCCGCCTAACAATACCCTTAGGCTTGTGGTTACGACCCATCTGAGAGGGCGAATCCTGAAGTCCTACACTGGGGTTTCAAATTTTGACAAATCGTTCCTTTGTCTACGAGACTTGATATTGTTTACCTTACTATCTATATAAACTATTATCCCTCATATTATTTTTGGGTTTCCTTCTTGTATCGTCTCTTCGTAGAGATTTAAATAGTTATTTAAATTGAATAATGGTTAAACAAAACACAATTTAGGTGTAGTAAATTGATATAGATAATCTCAGAAAATGTGATTGGTCCAACCTTGAATCGGATATAATTCTAAAGTCTGGACCTTAATCCACACTGAGTATTTTTTTTATAAATTACTCACGTTCCACGGTTGGTTGTGGGGTCCAGGTACGGAGCAGGAGTCCTGATATGTAGAGGAGAGCGTTAGGATGGTGTATCCAGGCGTCCTCCGTTTTGTTGATTAGGTCCTTGTTTTATTTTATTTTCTTTTGTTAGGAGTAGTTTGTAGTAGGTTAGTGAGGTCGTTCCCACGTCCTTCGATGGCATCATCCTCCCCTATATGCATTTTTTTTTCTTTAGCTTCTGTTGTAAGACTTTGTACAGATCCTGGATTATATATATATATATGTATTTGTTGGATGTTCATGTATTGTGTGTTCAATGTGTGTGCTTTTCCTTAAAATTTAGTATAATAAATTAATCTAAATATCAATTTCTTGGTTATTAATTAAGTCTTTCGTGTACTTGAAATCAAGTACACGTGGCGGGATTAACACCTTTAAGATAGTCATTATTTCTGATATGTGACAAAAGTAGCCCAAAAAATATTTTTAAAATAGCAAAAAAAGGTCTCACGAAATTTGATTTCCTACAATATTTGAATATGAAGAACTTATTGAGCTAATTATATATGCATAGAAGAGAAGTGGGTGTCCTATGCATATTATAATAGCCTTGCTCTATATATATATAGCAAGGCTATGTAATATGCATTGGACACCTCCTTTCATCATATGCAGCTATGCATTTGCTCAATACATTGAGATTTAAGTTTTTCAATAAATTTTTCATATTAACATCTTGTAGGAAATGAAATTTTGCAATTTTTAGAGCTTTCTTAAAAAAATTAAATATTTTTAAAACAACTCAAATTTAATATTAAAAAGTGCTATTTTCTGGACTTTTTTAAAAATATTTAAAATAGCAAAAATGCGCTAAAAATCACGAAGTTTGATTTTCTACAAGATATATATATATAGAAAGAGAGCAAGGCTATGGTAATATGCACAGGACATCACCTTCTGTTCTATGCGGCTATGCATATTTAATTTGCTCAATAAATGAAGATTTAAATTACTCAATAAATTCTTATATCAAAATCTTGTTGGGAATCAAATTTTGTGATTTTATAGCTTTCTTGCTAATTTTTAAATATTTAAAAAAAACAACCCAGAAAATGATACTTTTTAATATTAAATATGGACTATTTTTAAAAAATATTTAGAAAACAGCAATAGAGCTCTTAAAATCACAAAATTTGATTTCCTACAAGATGCTGGTATGAAGAATTAATTAAGCAACTTAAATCTCAATTTGTTGAGCAAATGGATAGCCGCATATGACGGAAGGTGGTGTCATGTGCATATTACCATAGCTTTGCTCTCTATCTATCTATCTATATATATATATATATATATATATATATATGAGCAAGGTTATGGTAATATGCATAGGACACTCTCTTTTGTCCTATGCTGTTATGCATGTCTAATTTGCTCAATAAATTCTTCATATCAAAATATTGTAGGAAATTAATCTCGTGATTTTTAGAGCTTTCTTGCTATTTTTTTAAAAACAACCCAGAAAATGGCACCTTTTAATATTAAAATTTGGCTATTTTTATAAAATATTTATAAAAAAGCAAGAAAGTTCTACAGATCGAAATTTGATTTCCTACAAGATATTGATATGAAGAATTTATTGAGCAACTTGAATCTCAATTTATTAAGCAAATGCATAGCCACATAGAAGAAAGAGGTGTCCTGTGCATATTATCATAGTCACGCTCACACACACACACAAACACACACATATATAGAGCAATGCTATTATGCTTCATGAAGTTTGGCTTCAAGTTTTGATTTCACTTTAAATTTGAAATTTTTAATTCAAATTATTGATCTAATCCGTCTAACTTGTTCTCCATATTGAAATCTGACCATATACCAAAATTTTAATTTTAATTTCTTTTTTACAATTTTCTAGAGAGGTAGAAAATTTGTTGATCTAATGTAATTTCTGGACCATGTGATATTATCGAATTTCCACTTCTTTAATAAATAATAAAAAAATAAAAAATAATTATAAAATTCGGTCCCTAGTAAGATTTCAATACGGAGATCACGATTGACGGTTTGGATTGACAGTTTGAATGTGAAGCCAAAACAACTTAAGGATTCATGAAGAAAATAACATAGTGCTCTCTCTCTCCCTATATATATATATATATATATATATATATATATAGCATGGCTAAAATAATATGCATAGTACACCCCCATAACGTACTATGCGTCCATTTGTATTTAATTTGTCATTAAATTGATATTTAAGTTGCTCAATAATTTCTTCATATCAAAATCTTGTAGGAAATAAAATTTCGTGATTTTTAGAGCTTCCTTGCTATTTTTTAAATATTTTTTAAAAACAGTCCAGAAATGACACTTTTGTAGTATTAAATCTGGACTGTTTTCAAAAAATATTTAAAAAATAGCTAAAAAGCTCTAAAAATCACAAAATTTTATTTCCTACAATATTTTCATATGAAAAATTTATTGAGCAACTTAAATTTCAATTTAATGACCTATATCTATATGCATATTATGTTATGGGGTGTACTATGCATATTATTTTAGCCATGCTCATATATATATATATATATATATATATATATATATAAATGCTATGGTGCATTACGAAATCAATATTAGTTTTGACATCACTTTCAAATTTTGAATTTCAAAATTCAAAAGGTCGAGAATTCTAAACCAAATTTTCCATTTTTTAGATGGGTGCAAAATCAGTCAATTGGATGGTCCAGAAATTAGTATATCAATAAAATTTCATACCCCTCTAAAAATGAAAAAATGTCTCTAGTGAGATTTCAATATGGAGATCAAATTGGACGGTTTGGATCGATTGTTTCAAATTTTCTTATTTGAAATTTGAGTGTGATGCCAAAACTAATCTTGGCTTCGTAATGCAACATAGCATTTCTATATATATATATATATATATGAGCAAGGCTGTTATAATATGCATAGGACACCCCTTCTGTCCTATGCATATATAATTAGCTCAATAAATTGAGATTTAAGTTGCTCAATGAATTCATCATATCAAAATATTATAGGAAATCAAATTTCGTGATTTTATAGCTTCCTTGCTATTTTCTAAATTTTTTTGGGTTGTTTTAAAAAATGACATTTTCTGGGCTGCAACGCCAAAAGATATATAAAAAATAGTAAGAAAACTCTTAAAATCACGAAATTTGATTTCTTAAAATATTTTGATATGAAAAAGTTATTGAGCAATTTATATCTCAATTTATTGAACTTAGATCGAAGTTGCGAACACCGGTCAAAATGAAAAAGCGAAATGGACAGTACTAGCAATATCATCCACTAATCTCTTTCGTTTCCAGCCGGATACAAACACAAATGTATGTTGATTTCTTATTCATAATAAATATTAATAATTTAATTCTAGTTGGCTTATATTTAGGTAATTTTTGGTAACTAACTTCTGTTGTATTCGTCAGAATTGTAATTACATTTTGATTTTTTACATGTCATTGAACTATAAATATTTGAGTCTACTTTCATTGCGTAGAGTCTAATTTGTGATCGAGAAAACGAGCGATTCAAACTTGAATATGATGCAAACTCATAATAAAAAATTACTAATTAAGACATAAGTTGAAGATGGAGCAAAATTTGAGATGCACATTAATCCGGTCGTAAATCAAATTCGACGCAATGAAATTAGACTCGAATATCTACAGTTTGATAATTTGCGATGATAAAAAACTAATTACAATTCTGACGAACTTAACCTTAGTTGTTGTAAATAAAACTTATGAAAAATGAGACTGCTTGTGTATATGCGAGTCTATTTATCTGAAACTTCTATATATGTTAGAAAATTAAAAACACTTCGAAAAAGTGTAAACTAGTTCAGAGGTCTTGTGCTTGGATATGATAATAATAATAATAAAATATACCAAAAAAATGTGTTCGAATTCAGCAAGCATAAGCAAAATTTAAAGGTATTTTACTAGGTGTTGCATCGTACATGACAAGTCTGACTTGCTGACTTAGCGGTCAATATGTAGCTGCGTTGTTATATATGCGATTTGTGAAGTCAAAATCGTATGATATCCATGATCTCCAGCGTTGTTTAGAGACTACATGTGAGGCTCTTGCAATTAATTTTTTTAGTAATGTTATGGAGTCTTTGTGCTTGGATATATCAAAATTTGATATAAATTTTTCTAGTAATATTTTGTTTTTACTAGATTTCAAACGTGTAATCTGTTAGGATTTCATGTGTAAGTTCAAGAGGTGGAAAATTAAAAAATTTCTCCTCTATGTGACTCAATACACAAGATCTACCTTATTTTATGACAATAGCAAGCAAACTACGCATAGACATTTCATTAAGCAACTCATGTGCATCAAATAAATAACTAATAATCTTATTTATCATCTACACAAGAGGTTAAAGATTTATACCTAAAAAGATTATCAAATCTCTTGGTAGAGAGAAGTCGGTTTCTCTTCTAGATCTCTTGGAAAAACCGTCATCTTCTTCATCGGGTTTGGAAGCACCTTCCAACCTCTTGGTTCACCTTGAAGCTAAACAACAAACCAATACACCTCTTAGATAGATGGATGTATGATTTAAAGCTTAGGTCCAACCACCTAGCTCTTCATTCTTCAATGAAAAAACTAGTTTATTTTGTGGCTAACCTATGCAAGAGATAAAGAGGAGAAAAGAGAGTTTATTTTCTTCACACAAGAGAGGAGATGGAGGGGGCGGTACTATTCACGGGTATTGTAGCAAGAGAGAGAAAAAGTGATTTTTCACCTCAAACACATCCCTTTATATAGCGAAACCCTAAGGCAATCTTTAGTGCTAATTTGAATTAATTACACTAATGTAATAGCCTTCTCTTGTTACTCTTTAATTATATCTTGCAATGAGTTTAAATAAATAAATTTACGACTCAATAATATAATTATATTATTCTATATGTGATATTCATATTATTATTATAACGTTTTTTCGAACATTATATCAAATAATACTCACATATTCTCATAAATTTATTTATCGACTAAGCATGTCATATGATGACATTTTTATTTTATCATTTCATCACATGTATTTTATTTCATATATCTTGAAAAGAAATACATCATATAAAATGCAAAACACTTGTTGTTTCTATTAATTTGGTGTGACCTTACAGAGGATCTATGTCGTCTTGGGATATAATATAAAATATTTTATATTATTGACTATAAGAGGTTCTATCATTACATTATAGTCACCCAAACCACATAGTAATTTTTCTATCCATTTAATATTTTATATTATTTTTCTATCCACTTAAATTTGTGTCTATCCTTGTCGCATGATATTATGAATGATATGCAAAATAGGATCGTATCATTTTTGCATTATATTCTTTTCTTGATCTCTCAAGTGAATTATAATTATAACTACATTAGTTATATTGCATGCAATATAATTTCACTTTACCAAGAGGCCCAGTAATATCATAACTCAAATTAATTGAGGTACAATGATAATATTGATACATAAATTTCTCCCGCACAAGTCATAAATAATGAATTACTATTTTATTCCTATCATGAGATAGTTTTTAAATAATAATCACATTATAAATTTCTCACGTGAAAAATCTATACATATCATATCTAAGATTCAAAAACACTATGAAAACATTAATGACACAAACACAATCCATATAATGCTTCATCTAATTAGGTCACGTTCAATATATAATAAACATTTTATATATTCATGTCATTAAATTATAACCACTTATCAACATTTATAGAACTGAAATGTACTTTAATTGACATGACAATCTTATACGATAATTAATGTTCCTCCTTAATTATCTTGATTGTGAACATATTTAAGATTACATGTTTTTCATCTGAAGAGTTCTATGGTTCAAGATCAAGCGCATCTTCTTAAACACTTCTAAAGATATAACATGTTAATCTCAAGGAACAAAAATGTATGATAACATTTTAAATCATGAACAATACATAATTCATTAAAAAAAGTAACTTTCAAAACACACATCCTTCATAATCTTTCACACAAAGACGTTGTTAATCACAATACTAAGAATGGATTCTCTTGCAATTACATTCTAAACTTGGATGCTTATTTTAGTTGACAAAATGAAGATTTATGAAAATGTAGATGAATATTACTCATAACTCCTTCAAATTTTAATTACATAGTCATAATTTTCATCAAAATATTATTATAATTAGAGCAAGAATATGGTAATATGCATAGTACATCTTATTTCGTACTATGCGGTTATGCACATGGGCGGGTCTAAGAAGGGTCAGGGGACAGTCGACCCCTCCTGAATTTTTTTTTAAATAATCTTGTTTATTTATACAATTTGTCAATTTTTTGTAAAATAATCATGTATATTTAAAATATGTCTTATTTTGCTCCTCTGAAAAATTATAGAGTTTGTTCCTCCTTACTGAAATCCTGAATCCGTCTCTGGTTATGCATGTTAATTTGCTCAATAAATTGAGATTTAAGTTGCTCAATAAATTCTTCATATCAAAATCTTGTAGGAAACCAAATTTCGTAATTTTAGAACTTTCTTGCTATTTTTAAAAACATCTCAGAAATGACAATTTTGTAATATTAAATCTGAGCTATTTTTAGAAAATATTCAAAAAATAGCAAGAAAGCTCTAAAAATCACGTAATATGATTTCTTACAAGATTTTGATATTAAGACTTTATTGAGAAACTTAAATCTCAATTTATTAGACGAATTAATAACCTCATAGTACTAAAGAAGGTATGCTATGCATATTACCATATCATTGCTCTTATCATTAATTACACTTATTGATTGTTATAAATAGTAGCATAATATAATTTCATTTTGATCGATAGCATAAAATATTATTGTTATTATTATTATTTATTATTAATATTATTATTATTATTGTTATTGTTATTATTATTATTATTATCATTTTTAATATATCATCTACAAATGCAAATATCTTATTTTAAGTGAAAATATTTTAAAAATAAATTTCTTAATATAATTTTTTATGTTGCTATTTCTTTATTTCACGAGACACTTGTTGAAATTTCTTAGTACTAAGTACTAACTATGCTAGATGACAAACTCTGTTGGGATGGACAGCCAGCAAAACACCAGATTAAAACACGTGTACAACTTGACGGAGCACGGAAGCTAACGCACAACTGCACAAGCCGAAGCCTACCGTACTTCCTAGTTGAACAGTTACCAGTGGTCTGATCACCGTCCGATCGTACAGTGTAGATCGTACGGATAAAGATGGATTGATTGGTCCGTTCCGATGGAGAGGATCTGATGACGTCTTATCAGCGACGCAGAAGGGAAAAGCGTCAAGACAGTGCCATACTCGCTACTGCCATGTCCTGGTGCTATAATTCTTCTGACCTCTGCAGCTCTGTTTTTTTTTAATGTTAAATTTTTTTTTTATCTCATAAGATCTTAAATTTTTTGTCGTCATCTGTACAGATTAGAATAGTTTTGCTCTTTTTCATTAAATAATAAATACTCTAAACTTGATTAGTGAGGTAAAAAAAGCCCGAGCATCCACGTCATCTTGAAAGGACTAATGACTGATTCGTTGGGAAGAAGAGGCTCAATTAGTGTTGTGCTAACGGAACGGGCGGGCGGGTTTGGAGACGGGTGAACGGGCGACGGGTGGACGGGTTTGACGGGTTACGACGGACGGATTTGGAAAGGGTGATCCAAAGCCGCACTTAGACTCGTCGGGTCAAACGGGTGGGACGGACGGACACGGGTTTTTTTTTAAATATGAAAATTTGGTATGTTTTGATCCAAAAATTGAAATAACTTCAAAAAAATCTAAAAGATTCGGAAGGCACAGTTGATATGGGAATGGCGAATATGTTGCGGGGGGGTCGGGCGGGTTTTGCCACCCACTTTTTTCAATTTTTTTTGAAATGGTACTGTTGGGACGGACGGGCGGGCGGGTAACATGTCTTCCTCCTATAAAATTCAAATTTTTTTGAAATTTTACCGTTGGCAGGTCAAACGGTCGGGCCGGGCGGGTCAAACGGGCAAGTAGACGGGTCGGGGGGACGGGTTTAGAACGGGCGGGTTTAAACGGGCGATTTTCCAATGGCGTCACCCAAACCCGCCCTTAGAACCGCACCCGCGATCCGTCCGGGTTTCAACGGGTTTGGTCAACGGGCGGGTCGGGCGGGTAAAAAGCGCGGGCGGACGGGGTGGGGCGGGACCCGAACGGGTGTTAGCACAACACTATGCTCAATACAAGAGATAGCTTAGAACTCTATGTAGTGATATTATTTGATATTAATTATTCTATTTTTTCAATATACGTTTTCACTAGTATAAAAGACGTTGAGTTTTCAAGTATTATCAGAATCAAAATTATAGGACACATGTGCTGTGATTAGCCTTCACTTTCTTCTCTATTATAGAAAGTTATTTCTTGATTCGTTCGTAACCTTGAAAAACAACTTGGCACTGGTAACTGCTTGGAAGGATCAGCTAGCACAATACGGTGTTGCTCAACCATCTCCAACGACCCTTGATAAAGAGACTCGCATACAAAGGAGACCGTAGAGATGAAAAGTAAGTCACGCTTCCACTCTCTTTATTTTACATTCTAAATAACCGCACAAGGTTTTATTGAAATGTAATTGCTTAGTTTAGTTTTTTCGCTATTTTGGCTCAAACCGTAACTTTGAATTGCACCAACAATAAATGTCTAAATTTTCTAAACATTAATGTCGACAAATTAATATATATATATATGTAAAGAAAAAGCAAAATGACCCACGACAAATTTTAAAGTGTCATGCTAGTAACCTCAGTTGTGACAAATTCACCCAAATGAGGGTTGTCACTTTCACAAGTGTTTAGTGCATACGAAAAGTGTATATATAAAGAAAAAAAGTAACCCACATGCGCGAATGATATCTAAAAGTGTGGTGCACCAAGTCATTTTGTGATCCACCTCCCTCACTTGACTGGTGTGATCATTAGCTCATCGATATGTTAATTAATATGTCCAATGGCAGATAGACAAAAATATCACGAGAGAGTATTTTATTCACTATATCAAAATACCTAATAATTTATTGATTGCATCCGAAGGTGCATCATGCTAGATAGTACTTTAGTTTAAATATGAAATTAATAAAATATTAGAGCTTTCAAGGCCTTTATTTAGATTTTAGAATTATGATTGAGAATTAAGTTGTGACGCTTAGTTTCATGATTAGAGATATATTTTAATTAGGCGTGAAGTTACCATTGATATTGTATGAAATATATGACGAGGTGATAATTATTAGGTTTCATGTAATCAATAATCGATCCGAATGAAGATAATGATTATCATGATTTTGATTGTCAGTGTAAGAATAGTAATAAGTATGGTGATATTTATTAGTTTTCATGTGATCAGTTACTCGGTACAAAAGAAGAAGAATTAATTATTTGATGGGTGATTGTGAAAACTTAATTATTGTGACGAGATAAATGCTAAATACTATCATCTAAAGATGTTCCATTAAAGAATAAATATCTTGATAGAAAATTGAGCAAAAACTAAAGGCACGTAATTAAATTGATGTCTTAAAATCGTGCATTTTAATTTTTATTTTGTTTTCTAAATTGTTAATAACATTGCATAAGATTGGATGGATAAAGAAAATAATAAGTATTCATAAATTTTCAACTAAAGCAATACACATTATTTTGATCTGGAATTGTTGCAATTTCACCATATTTATCGATTTGCAAAAGAAACTTGAATTTCACGTGATTTTGTGTTGTTAATATTTTATAGGGTCTTGGATGCAAAATTGAAGAAGCAAAATTAGAAGCAAGCAAAATGGTCAAGAACGAGCTAAAAAAGTCAAATGCAAACTCCGATAATCATTAGGTTAATTTCAAACTTAAGAATACTTAAATTTGGGATTTAAAAGAGCAAAGAAATAAAAAGCAAATTGATCTCGCGTTATGTTGGGCAAAGTTGACGTTATAACGCTACGTTGAAAACCCTCATATTTGGATAAGAATCAAATTGACCGAGCTTAGCGTAACGTAATGCTAGGTTGACATAACAAGTATTTCGCTAACATGTTATGATTTTTATAGAATACATGATTCTTATAAAATCTCGAGAATCATGTCATGATCTTTATATATTACGAGATCTTGATAACATCTCGAGAATCATGTCGTTGTCTTTATAGATTATGAGACATTGATAAGATCTCGAGAATAATTCATGATTTTTATAGATTATGAGATATTAATAAGATCTCAACAATATTGTCATAATTATAAGATTTTTTTCAAAGTACTAGTTTTTAAGTGCTCGATCTTCAAAGTATGTGGATGACATATTGTTAAGAATGTATGAGCTGCACATTAGAACTATTTTGCTTTTCTCCTTTGAACAATAAATACTATAAACTCGATTTGTTAGTTAGAGAAAAAACAAAGCATTCATATCATCTTGAAATGACTCGTGAGGAATTGATTGTGAAGAAGAAGACGCTCAACACAAAATAAAACATAGAGCTTTATTTAATGATATTGGTGAAAAAACAATCAAGATAAAAAAGGTTGTGAAGCAAATTGCTCTATTATTTTTTAATATCTTTCATCTTACAAATAAATTTGCTACCGCTTACAATTTTATTTAAATTTGACTGTAGCTAATACAATATCAACAAAAAAATTAACTCCACAACAAATCAAATTAAATAACCCCAAAATTGTAGCTAACTTTTACTCTTTTAGCACACTTGCTTGACCCCAAAATTGCACTACATTGTATTTTTCATCATGACAAGAAAAGTGATAGAGCGCGCACATTCACTAGTTTGAATATATTCCATGTGGAGCAAACACTATTAAAAGCAACACAAACGGTTGATTTTTCATTTTTTCAAATGAAATGGTAAAAAAGAAAAAACCTCTAACCACAAAAGCGAAATTGCACCATACCTGGGCCCGTGGGCCCACAGTAGTCCAAAGAAAAAAAACAGTAAAAGGCGTGACTGACAAAGGGCCCACTTCTGACCACACCTCTCTTTCTCTTTATAAAAGTTGATTTCCCGCCGATTCTGCACAAAAGCGAAATATATTAGACTATTAGTCGCATAGATAGATTGAAAAGAGAAAAGCTGAAGGATTTATGATGTAGGGTTCCTGTTTTGTTCTCTTTGGTTCTCTGAGATTTGAGGTAGCGCTGATGTTCAGTTATACAGCTTTTGTCTGATTTGGATCTCTGAGGATGATTTCGCTAAACAAATCCGGATCCTCTCCAATGTGAAGAGAACTTTCCAAAAATCCTAACTAATCAAGAACGTCTATTTAAAATCTAACGGTGAAAAGTTTGAAGTGCATTTCACCTTTGATGATGGTTCAAAATGTAAACTATTTTCTTCAAAAAAAAAAATGTATACTATTTAAGATGTAGGGGATCAAGGTTAAACTGCCAAACTCGTACTTTCCCGCAATTATTACTGTAGGAACCAATAAAAGCAAGAGACGAACGGAACAATACAAAGAATACGCTGAAGGCTCAACAAGCCCCATAAGCTGCGATTGAAATCTCCTGCTTTTTTTCTTTTTTTAATCTGAACCGTTAATTTAAAATGAATGGATCAGATCAATATCAAAAAGTCTTTCTGAATTCTATCTGTGACGATCTGTCCGTCCGTTTTTAATTCGACGGTACATAAATGAATAATAGGACACTCTTTTTCCCCTGAAATAATAGCAGATTCGGACCCCATAAGCTGATGTATTGGCAATACAAAAACATTGTCCTGTGTGCTCACTGCTCTCAGCAAAGGACACAAATTTAAAAAGAAGCTGCAAATTTTGCTTAGGAATCTTTGACAGTTTGTAGTTTGTACCTTGTGTGCATATGCAAATATTGTCCACATTTACACGAGTTGTAATTTTGGTAACTGGTTACCATTATTTTGGCACTACACAGTTTAACTGTTTAAGTGTTTAACTTCCCATGAAATAGAAGAAAGAGAATAGTGTATATATATGGGGCTCCAAGCCTCCAACTCCAAATAGCATAGCAGCTATGAAATCATGAATAGGGAAATTAATTATTGTATAGATTATGATAAATGGTTGTTTAGGCAAGTTTGTTTTATATATACGCGCATAGCTAGACAGCTGTTGGCCAACTGAACCAATCATATCACCATCAAATCAATTTCCATATTTCATGTCATGGTAGACTAGCTGCCTGGTTGTCTATTTGATCTGGATATGCAGAGTTATAGCCTTATAGTAGGTCTCTTTAACAAAACAGTTATTTCACGTCGCATCATTTGATTTTTTTTCAACATATATAGAAATTTGCACTGTAGAGATGAGATGACAAGAGCATATATATTTATGATCCGATAAAATTTTCAACATTGTTCCTCACAGGTCACAAGTGCAGACCGAATGTCAGGTCGAAACAGATGCTTTCCTACGGGGATCCATATCTGCTGCTCTTTTTGATAAGAGCAGGACCCTGCTCTCTTCCATCTCGACCGCCCAATTTTTATCGGACCGCCCACAGAAGAAAATCAGGAACTGTATATTTTATAAGTTTTAGATCTGAAAATTTAACGGTCCAGATCAGAAGATCAGGATACTGCTCTTGCTAAATAAGAGCAGCGGATACGATTCCTTCCTACGGAACCGAGTATAATTAATAAAAGGTTTGGTAAGCTGATACCAACTCTTAGTTCAGTTGGTTAGGTTAGGTTTTTTCATGGAGTGGTTCAAGTCATTTTTGCCGAAAATTTTAATAATAAACAAAATAAAATAGAAAAATATTAAAATAAAAAAAATATTTTTTTTTACGAAAATAAGAAAACCTGAAACTTAGAATCCGGTTTTGAACCGGAAACTAAGAATACGGTTAAGGTACTGCATGCCGTGCATTATTTGGTGCTTTATTTGACCCGTGCATTACCTACATTTCACCCCACAATATTAATAAAAAACATTTCTAACCCACAAGCTTAAGACTATGACGTTTGAGTGGGTTAATTTATTAATAAAAATATTAATATTTTAATTGATGAGTTG
>CAXKVX010000679.1:0-137448 GCA_964058865.1 Eleocharis quinqueflora
AAGATGCTTTGTGGTGTTTTCTTGAATTGTTACCACCCATAAATGATGTAATTAGACATGAAGCATTAGAGTGGTATTCTATGCTTCTTTGTGGTGGTTTCATGAGAGCTTTTGAGTTTTCATGGAAGGTTACCACTCATAAATGAAGTAATCAGAACAGAAACACTTCTATAGTAGGATAAGATGTTTTGTGATGTTTTCTTGATTGATTATCACCCATAAAGGAAGTACTCTGATCAGAGGCACTTCTTGTAGTATATAAGATGCTTTGTGGTGTTTTCATGAATGGTAACACCCATAAATGAAGTACCCGGATCAGAAACACTTCTCGTAGCTGGATAATATGCTTTGAGGTGTTTTCTTGAATGGTTACTATCCATAAAAGAAGTACACAGATCAGAAACACTTCTCGTAGTATATAAGATGCTTTGTGGTATTTTTTGAATTGTTACCACCCTTAAATGAAGTACCCCGATCAGAAACACTTCTCGTAGCACGATAAGATGCTTTGTAGTGTTTTCTTGAATGTTACCACCCATAAATGAAGTAATCAGACATGAAACACATGAGTGGTATTCGACGCATCTTCGGTGCTTGTTTCTTGAAAGGTTTGGAGTTTTCTTGAGAAATTACCACCGACAAATGAAGTACTCGAATCAAGAACACTTCTCGTCGCAGGATAAGATGCTTTGTGGTGTTTGCTTGAATGGTTACCACTCATAAATGAAGTACTCTTATCAGAAATACTTCTCGTAGTGGGATAAATGCTTTGTGGTGTTCACATGAATAGTTACCATCCATAAATAAAGTACCTGGATTAGAAGCACTTCTCATAGCAGGATAATATGCTTTGTGGTGTTTTTTTGAATGTTTTCCATTCGTAAATGAAGTAATTAGATATGAAACACTTGAGTGGTATTCTACGCTTCTTCGTGCTTGTTTCCTGAAAGATTTGGAATTTTCTTGAACGATTACCACCCACAAATGAAGTACTCTGATAAAAAACACTTCTCATAGCAAGATAAGATGCTTTGTTGAGTTTTGTTGAATGGATACCACCTATAAATGATGTAATTAGACATGAAGCACTTAGAGTGGTATTCTATGCTTCTTTGTGGTGGTTTCATGAGAGCTTTTGAGTTTTCTTGGAAGGTTACCACTCATAAATGAAGTAATCAGAACAGAAACATTTCTCTATTAGGATAAGATGTTTTGTGGTGTTTTCTTGAATGATTATCACCCATAAAGGAAGTACTCGGATCAAAAACACTTCTCGTAGTATATAAGATGCTTTGTGGTGTTTTCTTTAATGGTTACCACCCATAAATGAAGTACCCGGATCAGAAACACTTCTCGTAGCAGGATAAGATGCTTTGTGGTGTTTTCTTGAATGTTACCACCCATAAATGAAGTAATCAAACATGAAACAATTGAGTGGTATTCGACGCATCTTTGGTGCTTGTTTCCTGAAAGGTTTGGAGTTTTCTTGAAAGATTACCACTAACAAATGAACTACTTGGATCAGAAAAACTTTTTATAGCAGGATAAGAAGCTATGTGGTGTTTTTTTTATGGTTACCACCCCTAAATGAAGTACTCTGATCAGAAACACTTCTCTTAGTGGGATAAATTCTTTCTGGTGTTTCCTTGAATAGTTACCACCCATAAATGAAGTACCAGGATCATAAACACTTCTCGTAGTGGGATAAATGCTTTGTGGTGTTTTCTTGAATGATTACCACCCATAAATGAAGTACCAGGATCATAAACACTTCTCGTAGCAAGATTAGATGCTTTGTGATGTTTTCTTGAATGTTTACCACCAAAAAATGAAGTAATCAGACGTGAAACACTTGAGTGGTATTCTACGCTTCTACGTGCTTGTTTCCTGATAGATTTTGAGTTTTCTTGAACGATTACCACCCACAAATGAAGTACTCTGATAAAAAACACTTCTCGTAGCAGTATAAGATGCTTTGTTGAGTTTTGTTGAATGGATACCACCTATAAATGATGTAATTAGACATGAAGCACATAGATTGGTATTCTATGCTTCTTTGTGGTGGTTTCATGATAGCTTTTGAGTTTTCTTGGAAGGTTACCACTAATAAATGAAGTAATCAGAACAGAAACACTTCTGTAGTAGGATAAGATGTTTTGTGGTGTTTTCTTGAATGATTATCACCCATAAAGGAAGTACTCGGATCAGAAACACTTCTCGTAGTATATAAGATGCTTTGTGGTGTTTTCTTTAATGGTTACCACCCATAAATGAAGTACCCGGATCAGAAACACTTCTCGTAGCAGGATAAGATGCTTTTTGGTGTTTTCTTGAATGTTTACCACCCATAAATGAAGTAATCAGACATGAAACAATTGAGTGATATTCGACGCATCTTTGGTGCTTGTTTCCTGAAAGGTTTGGAGTTTTCTTGAAAGATTACCACCAACAAATGAACTACTCGGATCAGAAACACTTCTTATAGCAGGATAAGAAGCTTTGTGGTGTTTTTTTGGATGATTACCACCCATAAATGAAGTACTCTGATCAAAAACACTTCTCTTAGTGGGATAAATGATTTCTGGTGTTTTCTTGAATGGTTACCACCCATAAATGAAGTACCAGTATCATATACACTTCTCGTTGCAAGATTAGCTGCTTTGTGATTTTTCTTGAATGTTTACCACTAATAAATGAAGTAATCAGACGTGAAACACTTGAGTGGTATACGCTTCTTCGTGCTTGTTTCCTGAAAGGTTTGGAGTTTTCTTGAACGATTACCACCCACAAATGAAGTACTCTGATAAAAAACACTTCTCGTACCAGGATAAGATGCTTTGTTGAGTTTTGTTGAATGAATACCACCTATAAATGATGTAATTAGAAATGAAGCACATAGAGTGGTATTCTATACTTCTTTGTAGTGGTTTCATGAGAGCTTTTGAGTTTTCTTGGGAGGTTACCACTCATAAATGAAGTAATCAGAACAGAAACATTTCTCTAGTAGAATAAAATGTTTTGTGGTGTTTTTCTGAATGGTTACCACCCATAAAGGAAGTACTCGGATCAGAAACACTTCTCGTAGTATATAAGATGCTTTGTGGTGTTTTCTTTAATGGTTACCACCCATAAATGAAGTACCCGGATCAGAAACACTTCTCGTAGCAGGATAAGATGCTTTGTGGTGTTTTCTTGAATGTTTACCACCCATAAATGAAGTAATCAGACATGAAACAATTGAGTGGTATTCGACGCATCTTTGGTGCTTGTTTCCTGAAAGGTTTGGAGTTTTATTGAAAGATTACCACCAACAAATGAACTACTCGGATCAGAAACACTTCTTATAACAAAATAAGAAGCTTTGTGGTGTTTTTTTGGATGATTACCACCCATAAATGAAGTACTCTGATCAGAAACACTTCTCATAGTGGGATAAATGCTTTCTGGTGTTTTCTTGAATGGTTACCACCCATAAATGAAGTACTGTGATCAGAAACTCTTGTCGTAGTGGGATAAATGCTTTGTGGTGTTTTCTTGAATGGTTACCACCCATAAATGAAGTACCAGGATCATAAACACTTCTCGTAGCAAGATTAGATGCTTTGTGATGTTTTCTTGAATGTTTACCACCAATAAATGAAGTAATCAGACGTGAAACACTTGAGTGGTATTCTACGCTTCTTCGTGCTTGTTTCCTGAAAGGTTTGGAGATTTCTTGACAGATTACCAACCACAAATGAAGTACTCAAATAAAAACACTTCTCGTCCCAGGATAAGATGTTTTGTGTTGTTTTCTTGAATTGTTACCACCCATAAATGATGTAATTAGACATGAAGCACTTAGTGTGGTATTCTATGCTTCTTTGTGGTGGTTTCATGAGAGCTTTTGAGTTTTCTTGGAAGGTTACCACTCATAAATGAAGTAACTAGAACAGAAACACTTCTCTAGTAGGATAAGATGTTTTGTGGTGTTTCCTGAATGGTTACCACCCATAAAGGAAGTACTCGGATCAGAAACACTTCTCGTAGCAGGATAAGATGCTTTGTGGTGTTTTCTTTTATGGTTACCACCCATAAATGAAGTACCCGGATCAGAAACACTTCTCGTAGCAGGATAAGATGCTTTGTGGTGTTTTCTTGAATGTTTACCACCCATAAATGAAGTAATCAGACGTGAAACACTTGAGTGGTATTATACGCTTCTTCATGCTTGTTTCCTGATAGGTTTGGAATTTTCTTGAACGATTACCACCCACAAATGAACTACTCGGATCAGAAACACTTCTTATAGCAGGATAAGAAGCTTTTGAGTTTTCTTGGAAGGTTACCACTCATAAATGAAGTAATCAAAACAGAAACACTTCTCTAGTAGGATAAGATGTTTTGTGGTGTTTTCTTGAATGATTATCACCCATAAAGAGAGTACTCGGATCTAAAACACTTCTCGTAGCTGGATAAAATGTTTTGTGGTGTTATCCTGAATGGTTACCACCCATAAATGATGTAATCTGACATGAAGCACTTAGAGTTGTATTCTACGCTTCTTTGTGGTGGTTTTCTGAAATGTTTGAACTTCTCCTTATGGTTTCCACCCATAAATGAAGTACTCGAATCTAACACACTTATCATAGCAAGAAGATGTTTTGTGATGTTTTTTGGAAGGTTACCCCTCATAAATGAAATAATCAGAACAGAAACACTTCTAAAGTAGTATAAGAAGTTTTGTTGTGTTTTCCTGAATGGTTGCCACCCATAGTACTCAGATCAGAAACACATCTCGTAGTATATAAGATGCTTTGTGGTGTTTTCTTGAATGGTTACCACCCATAAATGAAGTACTCTTATCAGAAACACTTCTCGTAGTGGGATAAATGCTTTGTGGTGTTCACATGAATGGTTACCATCCATAAATAAAGTATCCGGATTAGAAACACTTCTCATAGCAGGATAATATGCTTTGTGGTGTTTTCTTGATTGTTTTCCACTCATAAATGAAGTAATTAGACATGAAACACTTGAGTAGTATTCTACACTTCTTCGTGCTTGTTTCCTGAAAGGTTTGGAGTTTTCTTGAACGATTACCACCCACAAATGAAGTACTCTGATAAAAAACACTTCTCATAGCAGGATAAGATGCTTTGTTGAGTTTTGTTGAATGGATATCACCTACAAATGATGTAATTAGGAATGAAGCACTTAGAGTGGTATTCTATGCTTCTTTGTGGTGGTTTCATGAGAGCTTTTGAGTTTTCTTGGAAGGTTACCACTAATAAATGAAGTAATCAGAACAGAAACACTTCTGTAGTAGGATAAGATGTTTTGTGGTGTTTTCTTGAATGATTATCACCCATAAAGGAAGTACTCGGATCAGAAACACTTCTCGTAGTATATAAGATGCTTTGTGGTGTTTTCTTTAATGGTTACCACCCATAAATGAAGTACTCGGATCAGAAACACTTCTCGTAGCAGGATAATATGCTTTGATGTGTTTTCTTGAATGGTTACCATCCATAAAACAAGTACTCAGATCAGAAACACTTCTCTTAGTATATAAGATGCTTTGTGGTGTTTTTTTGAATTGTTACCACCTATAAATGTAGTACTCTGATCAGAAACACTTCTCGTAGCACGTTCAAATGCTTTGTAGTATTTTCTTTAATGTTTAACACCCATAAATGAAGTAATCAGACATGAAACACTTGAGTGGTATTCGACGCATCTTAGGTGCTTTTTTCTTGAAAGGGTTTTCTTGAGAGATTACGACCGACAAATGAAGTACTCGAATAAAAAACACTTCTCGTTGCAGGATAAGATGATTTGCGGTGTTTGCTTGAATGATTACCACCCATAAATGAAGTACTCTTATCAGAAACACTTCTCGTAGTGAGATAAATGCTTTATGGTGTTTACTTGAATGGTTACCACCCATAAATAAAGTACCCGGATTAGAAACACTTCTCGTAGCAAGATAATATGCTTTGTGGTGTTTTCTTGAATGTTTTCCACCCATAAATGAAGTAATTAGACATGAAACACTTGGGTGGTATTCTATGTTTTTTCGTGCTTGTTTCCTGAAAGGTTTGAAGTATTCGGATAAACAACACTTCTCGTAACAAGATAAGATGCTTTGTTGTGCTTTGTTGAATGGTTACCACCTATAAATGATGTAATCAGACATGAAGCACATAGAGTGGTATTCTATCATTCTTTGTGGGGGGGGTATCATGAGAGCATTAGAGTTTTCTTGGAAGGTTACCACTCATAAATGAAGTAATCAGAAACAGTTTAACATCTAATGCTCTCATGTTTCTTGCACTCATAAACTGTCTGATTACTTCATTTATGAGAACATTCAAGAAAACACCACAAAGCTTATTATCCTAGTAGGATAAGATGTTTTGTGGTGTTTTCCTGAATGGTTACCACCCATAAAGGAAGTACTCGGATCAGAAACAGTTCTCGAAGAAGGAAAAGATGCTTTATTGTGTTTTGTTGAATGGTTACCACCTATAAATGATGTAATCAGACATGAAGCACTTAGAATGATATTCTATGCTTCTTTGTGGTGGTTTCATGAAAGATTTTGTGTTTTCTTGTAAGTTTACCACTTACAAATGAAGTAATCAGAACAGAAACACTTCTCTAGAAGGATAAGATATTTTGTGGTGTTTTCTTGAATGGTTACTACCCATAAATGAAGTACCCGGATCAGAAACACTTATCGTAGCAGGATAATAAGCTTTGTGGTGTTTTCTTGAATGTTTACCTTCCATAAATGAAGTAATCAGACATGAAATGCTTCTTAGTGCTTGTTTCTTGAAATGTTTGAAGTTTTCTTGAAAGATTACCACCCACAAATGAAGTACGCGAATCAGAAACACTACTAATAGCAAGAATATGTTTTGTGGTGTTTTCTTGAATATTTACTACCCATAAATGAAGTAAGCAGATATGAAGCACATAGAGTGGTATTCTATGCTTCTTTGTGGTGTTTTCATGAAAGGTTTAGAGTTTTCTTGGAAGGTTTCCCCACATAAATGAAGTAATCATAACATAAACACTTCTCTAGTAAGATAATATCCTTTGTGGTGTTTTCTTAAATGGTTACCACCCATAAAAGAAGTACTCGGATCAGAAACACTTCTCGTAGTAGGATAAGATGCTTTGTGGTGTTTTCTTGAATGGTTAC
This sequence comes from Eleocharis quinqueflora, assembly GCA_964058865.1. Lineage (NCBI taxonomy): Eukaryota > Viridiplantae > Streptophyta > Magnoliopsida > Poales > Cyperaceae > Eleocharis > Eleocharis quinqueflora. The sequence goes on from CAXKVX010000679.1 coordinate 7,190, forward strand.
CACCCACAAATGAAGTACCCGAATCAGAAACACTACTCGTAGCAGGATAAGATGCTTTGTGGTATTTTCTTAAATGTTTACCACCCATAAATGAAGTAATCTGACATGAAGCACTTAGAGTTGTATTCTACGCTTCTTCGTGGTGGTTTTCTGAAATATTTGAACTTCTCCTTAAGGTTAACTCTCATAAATGAAGTACTCGAATCTGATACACTTCTCATAGCAGAAAGATGTTTTGTGGTGTTTTCTTGAATGTTTATCCATAAATGAAATAATCAGACATGAAACACTTGATTGGTAGTCTATTCTTTTTTGTGGTGTTTTCATGAAAGGTTTAGAGTTTTTTTGGAAGGTTACCTCTCATAAATGAAATAATCAGAACGGAAACACTTCTAAAGTAGGATAAGATGTTTTGTGGTGTTATCCTGAATGGTTGTCACCCATAGTACTCGGATCAGAAACACTTCTCGTAGTATATAAGATGCTTTGTGGTGTTTTCATGAATGTTTACCACCCATAAATGAAGTAATCAGACATGAAACACTTGATCGGTATTCTACGCTTCTTCGAGCTTGTTTCCTTAAAGGTTTGGAGTTTTCTTGAAAGATTATCATCCACAAATGAAGTATTCAGATAAAAAACACTTCTCGTAGCAGGATAAGTTGCTCTGTTGTGTTTTGTTAAATGGTTACCACCTATAAATGATCTAATCAGACATGAAGCACTTAGAGTGGTATTCTTTGATTCTTTGTGGTGGTTTCATGAAAGCTTTAGAGTTTTCGTGTAAGGTTACCACTCATGAATGAAGTAATCAGAACAGAAACACTTCTCTAGTACGATAAGATGTTTTGTAGTGTGTTCCTGAATGGTTACCACTCATAAATGAAGTAATCAGACATAAAGCACTTAGAGTTGTATTCTACGCTTCTTTGTGGTGGTTTCATGAAATGCTTGAACTTCTCCTTAAGGTTACCACCCATAAATGAAGTACTCGAATCTAATACACTTCTCATAGCAAGAAGATGTTTTGTGGTGTTTTCTTGAATGTTTACTACTCATAAATGAAGTAAGCAGATTTGTGGTGTTTTCATGAAAGGTGTTTTGTAGTAGTCTATGTTTTTTTGTGGTGTTTTCATGAAAGGTTTGGAATTTTTTTGGAAGTTTACCTATCATAAATGAAGTAATCAGAACAGAAACACTTCTAAAGTAGGATAAGATGTTTTGTGGTGTTTTCCTGAATGGTTACCACGCATAGTATTCGGATAAAGAACACTTCTCATACCAGGATAAGATGCTTTGTTATGTTTTGTTGAATGGTTGCCACCTATAAATGATGTAATAAGACATGAAGCACTTATAGTGGTATTCTTTGATTCTTTGTGGTGGTTTCATTAAAGCTTTAGAGTTTTCTTGAAAGGTTACCACTCATGAATGAAGTAATCAGAACAGAAACACTTCTCTAGTAGGATAAGATGTTTTGTGGTGTTTTCCTGAATGGTTACCACACATAAAGAAAGTACTCGGATAAAAAACACTTCTCGTAGTATATAAATGCTTTGTGGTGTTTTCTTGGATGGTTGTCACCCATAAATGTAGTACTCTGATCAGAAACACTTCTCGTAGTGGGATAAATGATTTGTGGTGTTTTCTTGAATGGTTACCACCCATAAATGAAGTACTCTGATCAGAAACACTTCTCGTAGTGGGATAAATGTGGTGTTTTCTTGAATGTTTACCACCCATAAATGAAGTAAAAACAGTTAAGTGGTATTATACGCTTCTTCGTGCTTGTTTCTAGAAAGTTTTGGAGTTTTCTTGAAAGATTACCACCCACAAATGAAGTACTCTGATAAAAAAATCCTTCTCGTAGCAGGATAAGATGCTTTGTTTTATTTTGTTGAATGTTTACCTACCATAAATGATGTAATCAGACATCACTTAGAGTGGTGGTTTCATGAAGCTTTAGAGTTTTCTTGGAAGGTTGTCACCCTTAAATGAAGTACTCGGAACAGAAACACTTCTCGTAGCAAGAAAAAATATTTTGTGGTGTTTTTTTGAATGGTTACCACTCATAAATGAAGTAATATGACATGAAGTACTTAGAGTGGTATTCTACGCTTCTTCGTGGTGGTTTCTTGAAATGTTTGAATTTCTCTTGAAAGGTTCCCACCCATAAATAAAATACTCGAATCAGAAATACTTCTCATAGCAAGAAGATGTTTTGTGGTATTTTCTTGAGTGTTTACTATCTATATATTAAGCAGATATCAAGCACTTAGAGTGGTATTCTATACTTCTTTGTAGTGTTTTCATGAAAGATTTAGAGTTTTCTTGGAGGGTTTCCACTCATAAATGAAGTAATCATAACAGAATCACTTCTCTAGTAGGATAATATGCTTTGTGGTATTTTCTTGAATGGTTACCACCCATAAATGAATACCCAGAACAGAAACACTTCTTGTAACATGATAAGATGCTTTGTGATGTTTTCTTCAATGTTCACCACCCATAAATGAAGTAATTAGACATGAAACACTTGAGTTGTATTCGACGCATCTTCGGTGCTTGTTTCCTGAAAGGTTTGGAGTTTTCTTGAAAGATTACCACCCTCAAATGAATTGCTCGAATGAAAAAAAACACTTCTCGTAGCAGGATAAGATGCTTTGTTGTGTTTTGTTGAATAGTTACCACCACTGAATGAGGTAATCAGACATGAAACACTTAGAGTGGTATTCTATGCTTCTTCGTGATGGTTTCATGAAAGCTTTAGAGTTTTCTTGGAAGGTTACCACTCGTAAATGAAGTAATAAGATGCTCTGTGGTGTTTTCTTGAATGGTTGTCACCCTTAAATAAAGTACCCGGATCAGAAACACTTATCGTAGGATAATATGCTTTGTGGTATTTTCTTGAATGGTTACCACCCATAAATGAATACCCAGATCAGAAACACTTCTTGTAACATGATAAGATGCTTTGTGATGTTTTCTTCAATGTTCACCACCCATAAATGAAGTAATCAGACATGAAACATTTGAGTTGTATTCGACGCATCTTCGGTGCTTGTTTCCTGAAAGGTTTGGAGTTTTCTTGAAAGATTACCACCTACAAATGAATTGCTCGAATAAAAAAAACACTTCTCGTAGCAGGATAAGATGTTTTGTTGTGTTTTGTTGAATGGTTACCACCACTCAATGATGTAATCAGACATGAAGCACTTAGAGTGGTATTCTATGCTTCTTTGTGGTGGTTTCATGAAAGCTTTAGAGTTTTCTTGGAAGGTTACCACTCGTAAATAAAGTAATAAGATGCTCCGTGGTGTTTTCTTGAATGATTGTCACTCTTAAATGAAGTACTCGGATCAGAAACACTTCTCGTAACAGTATAAAATGTTTTGTGGTGTTTTCTTGAATGGTTACCACTCATAAATGAAGTAAACTGACATGAAACACTTATAGTGGTATTCTACGCTTCTTCATGGTGGTTTCCTGAAATGTTTGAACTTTTCTTGAAAGGTTACCATCCATAAATAAAGTACTCGAATCAGAAACACTTCTCATAGCAAGAAGATGTTTTGTGGTATTTTCTTGAGTGTTTACCATCCATAAATGATGTAAGCAGATATGATGCACTTAGAGTTGTATTCTATAGTTCTTTGTGGTGTTTTCATGAAAGATTTAGAGTTTTTTTGGAGGGTTTCCACTCATAAATGAAGTAATCATAACAGAATCACTTCTCTAGTAGGATAATATGCTTTGTGGTGTTTTCTTGAATGGTTACCACCCATAAAAAAGTACTCGTATCAGAAACCCTTTTTGTAGTAAGATAAGATGCTTTGTGTTGATTGCTTGAATGGTTACTACCCATAAATGAAATATCCAGACCAGAAACACTTCTCATAGCAGGATAAGATGCTTTGTGATGTTTTCTTGAATGTTTTCCACCCATAAATGAAATAATAGGATATGAAAAACTTGAGTTGTATTCTATGCATCTTCGGTGCTTGTTTACTGAAAGTTTTGTTGTTTTCTTGGAAGATTACCACACACAAATGAAGTACTCTGATCAGAAACACTTCTCGTAGTGGGATAAATGCTTTGTGGTGTTTTCTTGAATGATTTCCACCCATAAATGTACCCGGATTAGAAACACTTCTCGTAGTAGGATAATAAGTTTTGTGGTGTTTTCTTGAATGTTTACCACCCATAAATGAAGTACTCTGATCAGAAACACTTCTCATAGCAAGAAGATATTTTGTGGTGTTTTCTTGAATGTTTACTAATCATAAATGAAGTAAGCAGATATGAAGTACTTAGAGTGGTATTCTATGCTTCTTTGTGGTATTTTCATGAAATGTTTAAAGTTTTCATGGAATAATGGAAAAAATGTTTCTATGCTTCTCTAGTAGGAAAAAATGTTTTGTGGTGTTTTCCTGAATGGTTACCATCCATAATGGAAGTACTCAGATCAAAAACACTTCTCATAGTATATAAGATGCTTTGTGGTGTTTTCTGGAATGGTTACCACCCATAAATGAAGTACCCAGATCAGAAACACTTCTCGTAGAAGAAAAAGATACTTTGTGGTATTTTCTTGAATGTTTACCACCCATAAATAAAGTAATCAGACATGAAACACTTGAGTGGTATTCGACGCATCTTCGGTGCTTGTTTCCTGAAAGGGTTTGGAGTTTTCTTTAGAGATTACCACCCACAATTGAAGTACTCGGATCAGAAACACTTCTTGCCGCAAGATAAGATGCTTTGTGGTCTTTTCTTGAATGGTTACAACCCATAAATAAAGTACCTGGATCATAAACACTTCTCGTAGTAGGATAAGATGTTTTGTGTATTTTCTTGAATGTTTACCACCCATAAATGCAGTAATCAGACATTAAACACTTGGGTGGTATTCTACGCTTCTTCTCGCTTGTTTCCTGAAAGGTTAGGAGTTTTCCTGAAAGATTACAACCTACAAATGAAGTACTCGAATAAAAAAAATAATTCTCGTAGCAGGATAAGATGCTTTGTTGCGTTTTTTTGAATGGTTACCACCACTAAATGATGTAATCAGACATGAAGCACTTAGAGTGGTATTCTATGTTTTTTTCTGGTGGTTTCATTAAAAGCTTTAGAGTTTTCTTGGAAGGTTACCACTCGTAAATGAAGTAATCGGATCAGAAACACTTCTGTAGAAGGATAAGATGCTTTGTGGTCTTTTCTTGAATGGTTGTCACCAGAAATGAAGTACTCGAATCAAACACTTCTCTTTACAGGATAAAATATTTTGTGGTGTTTTCTTGAATGGTTACCACCCATAAAAGAAGTAATCTGACAGAAGCACTTAGAGTGGTATTCTACGCTTCTTCGTGGTGGTTTCCTGAAATGTTTGAACTTGTCTTGAATGGTTACCACCCATAAATGAAATACTCGAATCAGAAACACTTCTTATAGCAAGATGTTTTGTGGTGTTTTCTTGAATGTTTACTACTTATAAATGAAGTAAGCAGATATGAAGCACTTTGAGTGGTATTCTATGCTTCTTTGTGGTGTTTTCATAAAATGTTTAGAGTTTTCTTGGAAGGTTACCACTCATAAATAAAGTAATCAGAACAGAAACACTTCTCTAGTAGGATAAGATCTTTTATGGTGTTTTTCTGAATGGTTACCACCCATAAAGGAAGTACGGATCACAAACACTTCTCGTAGTATATAAGATGCTTTGTGGTATTTCATTGAATGGTTACCACCCATAAATGAAGTACCCAGTTCAGAAACACTTCTCATAGCATGATAAGATGCTTTGTGATCTTTTCTTGAATATTTTACCACCCATAAATGAAGTAATTAGACATGAAACACTTCAGTGGTATTCGACGCATCTTCGGTGCTTGTTTCCTGAAAGGTTTGGAGTTTTCTTGGGAGATTACCACCCACAAATGTACTCGGATCAGAAACATTTCTCGTCGCATGATAAGATGCTTTGTGGTGTTTGCTTGAATGGTTACCATCCATAAATGAAGTACTGTGATCAGAAACACTTCTCGTAGTGGGATAAATGCTTTGTGGTGTTTTCTTGAATGGTTAACACCCATAAATGAAGTACTATGATCAGAAACACTTCTCGTAGTGGGATAAATGCTTTGTGGTGTTTTCTTGAATGGTTACCACCCATAAATGAAGTAATTAGACATGAAACGCTTGAGTGATATTCTACGCTTTTTCGTGCTTGTTTCCTGAAAGGTTTGGAGTTTTCTTGAGAGATTACCACCCACAAATGAAGTACTCGGATAAAAAATATTTCTCGTAGCAGGATAAGATGCTTTGTTCTGTTTTGTTGAATGTTTACCCATAAATTATGTAATCAGACATGTAGCACTTAGAGTGATATTTTATGCTTCTTTGTGGTGGTTTCATGAAGCTTTAGAGCGTTCCTCGAGGGTTAACACTCATAAATAAAGTAATCAGATCAGAAACACTTCTCTAGTAGGATAAGATGTTTTGTGGTGTTTTCTTGAATGGTTGTCACCCTTAAATGAAGTACTCGGATCAGAAACACTTCTCGTAGCAGGATAAAATATTTTGTGGTGTTTTCTTGAATGGTTACCACCCATAAATGAAGTAATCTGACATGAATCCTTTAGAGTGGTATTCAATGCTTATTCGTGGTGGTTTTCATGATATGTTTGAACTTCTCTTGAAAGGTTACCACCCATAAATAAAGTACTCGAATCAGAAACACTTCTCATAGCAAGAATATGTTTTGTGATATTTTCTTGAGTGTTTACTATCCATAAATGAAGTAAGCAGTTATGAAGCACTTAGAGTGATATTCTATACTTCTTTGTAGTGCTTTCATTAAAGGTTTAGAGTTTTCTTTGTAGGTTTTCACTCATAAATGAAGTAATAATAACATAATCACTTCTCTAGTAGGATAATATGTTTTGTGGTATTTTCTTAAATGGTTACCACCAATAAAAAAAGTACTCGGATCAGAAACCATTCTTGTAGTAGGATAAGATGCTTTGTGGTGTTTTCTTGAATTGTTACCACCCATAAATGAAATATCCAGACCAGAAACACTTCTCGTAGCAGGATAAGATGCTTTGTGATGTTTTCTTTAAAGTTTACCACCCATAAATGAAGTAATAAGACATGAAAAAATTTGAGTGGTATTCTATGCATCTTCGATTCTTGTTTCCTGAAAGGTTTGGAGTTTTCTTGGAAGATTACCACACACAAATGAAGTACTCGGATCAGAAACACATCTCATAGCAGGATAAGATGCTTTGTGGTGTTTTCTTCAATGGTTACCACCCATAAATGAAGTACTCGATTCAGAAACACTTCTCGTAGCAGGATAATATGCTTTGCGGTGTTTTCTTGAATGTTACCGCATAAATGAAGTAGTTAGACATGAAACACTTGAGTGTTATTCTACGCTTCTTCGTGCTTGTTTTCTGAAAGGTTTGGAGTTTTCTTGAAAGATTACCACCCACAAATGAAGTACTCAGATAAAAAACACTTCTCGTAGCAGGATAAGATGCTTTGTTGTGTTTTGTTGAATGGTTACCACCCATAAATGAAGTAATATGACATGAAGCGCTTAGAGTGGTATTCTACGCTTCTTCGTGGTGGTTTTTTGAAATGTTTGAACTTGTCTTGAAAGATTACCACCCATAAATGAAATACTCGAATCAGAAACACTTCTCATAGCAAGATGCTTTATGGTGTTTTTTTGAATGTTTACTACCCATAAATGAAGTAAGCAGATATGAAGCACTTAAGTGGTATTCTATGCTTTTTGTGGTGTTTTAATGAAAGGTTTAGAGTTTTCTTGGAAGGTTACCACTCATAAATGAAGTAATAAGAACAGAAACACTTCTCTAGTAGGATAAGATGCTTTGTGGTGTTTTCCTGAAAGGTTACCGCCCATAAAGGAAGTACTCAGATCAGAAACACTTCTCGTAGTATATAAGGTGCTTTGTGGTGTTTTTTTTAATGGTTACCACCCATAAATGAAGTACCCGGATCAAAAACACTTCTCATAGTAGGATAAGATGCTTTGTGGTGTTTTCTTGAATTTTTACCATCCATAACTGAAGTAATCAGACATGAAACACTTGAGTGATATTCGACGCATTTTTTGTGCTTGTTTCCTGAAAGGTTTGGAGTTTTCTTGAGAGATTACCACCCACAAATGTACTCGGATCAGAAACACTTCTCGTCGCATGATAAGATGTTTTGTGGTGTTTGCGTGAATGATTACCATCCATCAATGAAGTACTCTGATCAGAAATACTTCTTGTAGTGGGATAAATGCTTTTTAATGGTTACCACCCATAAATGAAGTACTATGATCAGAAACATTTCTTGTAGTGGGATAAATGCTTTGTGGTATTTCTTGAATGGTTACCACCAATAAATGAAGTAATTAGACATGAAACACTTGAGTGGTATTCTACACTTCTGCGTGCTTGTTTTCTGGATGGTTGGAGTTTTCTTGAAAGATTACCACCCACAAATGAAGTACTCAGATTAAAAACACTTCTCATTGCAGGATAAGATGCTTTGTTGTGTTTTGTTGAATGTTTACCTACCATAAATTATGTAATCAGAAATGAAGCACTTAGAGTGGTATTCTATGCTTCTTTGTGGTGGTTTCATGAAGCTTTAGAGCGTTCCTGGAAGGTTACCACTCATACATGAAGTAATCAGATCAGAAACACTTCTCTAGTAGGATAAGATGTTTTGTGGTGTTTTCTTGAATGGTTGTCACCCTTACATGAAGTTACTCGGATCAGAAACACTTCTCGTAGAAGGATAAAATATTTTGTGGTGTTTTTTGAATTGTTACCACCCATAAATAAAGTATCTGAATCAGAAACACTTCTCATAGCAGGATAAAATGCTTTGTGGTGTTTTCTTAAATGTTTATCACCCATAAATGAAGTAATCAGACATGAAACACTTGAGTGGTATCCGACGCGGATTTAATATGCGCTCGACAGCTATTGTATACCGCATGCATTATGCAAATGCATATGTAGATACACAAGTGGCTCTGTCAAACGCACGTAAATGATCACGCAAGTACCTTCTTGTGTCTTACGTTGCGTTTAATAAACATAAGAATTTTTTGCGTTTACGTTTGCGTTTAGTTAACGTAAGAAACTTTTAATTTTTTTGAATGTTTAACTTGCTAATGAAAAAAGTTGCATACATCCTTAAAATAGACTAAGAAGAATTTGTTATATGATGGGATTCTATACAAATCTCTTAATAAAATTCTCGTCATATCAACTTTATATCCCACAGATTCTAAAAGTATAAAATTTAGTAAAGTCGGGTCACTTTTGCAAGAAAAAATGGTTGCGATTGAGTTTGGATCATAAAATAATATTTTTATGTTATATTCAATTAAGGAGAGAGAATATATTCTTCCATGTGCATGTGAATGCAAAAATTCATTCTTAGTCATCTCCATCTGCAAAAGCATTTAAGTCTCTTAGAATATCTCTATTTCTACCCTGCACTCCATTATTTCAAACTCATAGAATTCTAAACATAAGACGAAATAAACGTAACGAAAGTGACCATTTGCGTTTACGTTGCGTTTGACTAAACACAACAAAAATCTCTTGCGTTTAACATTGCATCATGGCGGAATGGAACGCAAAACGTTCAAAACGCAATTCGTTGACAGTCCTATACGCAAGTAGTATGCATTCTGAAATAAACTAACAAACTAACAAACTAAATTAATTTGCTTAAATGTTTCTTTGGAATAGCCTATTCTTTGAAATAGATTTGCTATTCTTTGGAATAGCCTATTCTTTGCCTAAATTAATTCGTTGAATAGCCTATTCTTTGGAATAGATTTGCTATTCCAAAAATTGAAAGTGCCAAACACGGTTTAGTATTTTGAAATAGAGTTGGTTTTAGCTAATCCGCTATACCACCCATATGGTGGTATAGCCGGTTTAGCAATTGTGGAATAGACTTCAGTTTAGTATTAGTATATTTTAATAGCCGGTTTACTATTATTATTATTCATTAGTGTTATTAATATATTATTATAATATTTATTGTTATTATTATATTATTATTATTATAATATTATTATTATAACATTTTAATATTATTATATTATTATTATAATATTAGTATTATATTTAATTTTATAATTATATTATTATAGTAATATTATTATATTATATATTATTATATTATATATTATTATTATAATATATTATATAATATTATTATAATAATATTATTATATATTATTATAATATATTATTATATATTATTATAATATATTATTATAATATTATTATAATAATATTATTACACTATAATGATATTATTATATTTTTATAATGATATTATTATAATAATTATTATAATATTATAATAATATAATAATATTATTATATTATTATTATATTTAATTTTATAATTATATTATTATAATAATATGATTATATTATATATTATTATAATATAATTATTATATATTATTATATTTTTATATTATTATAATATTATTATAATAATAATATTATATTATTATATTTATTTTTATTATTATTTTATAATAATATAATAATAATATTATAATAATAATATTTTTATAATATAATTATTATATTATTATATTTTTATATTATTATATATTATTATAATATTATTATTATAATATTATTACACTATAATAATATTCTTATATTTTTATAGTGATATTATTATAATATTATATTATTATTATAGTAATATTATATTTATTGTTTTTATTATATTATTATATTCATCGTTATAATATTATTATATTTATTATTATAATATTATTATTACAATAATATTATAATAATATAATATTATTTTATTATTTTACTATAATAGTATTATTATATTATAATTATAATATTATTAAAACTATAATAATATAATTATATGAGCATGGCTAAAATAATATGCATAGTACATCCCATTTTGTACTATGCATATATATATAGGTCAATAAATTGAGATTTAAGTTGCTCAATAAATTCTTCATATGAAAATATTGTAGGAAATCAAATTTCGTGATTTTTAGAGCTTTCTTGCTATTTTTTAAATATTTTTTAAAAACAGTCTAGATTTAATACTACAAAAGTGTCATTTCTGGGTTGTTTTTAAAAAATATTTAAAAAATAACAAGAAAGCTCTCAAAATTACAAAATTTTATTTCCTACAAGATTTTGATATGAAGAATTTATTGAGCAGCTTAAATATCAATTTAATGACCAAATTAAATATAAATGACCGCATAGTACGAAATGGGGTGTACTATGCATATTATTTTAGCCATGCTCTAATTATATTATTACAATATTATTATATTATTATATTTATTGTTATTATTATTTTATAATAATATAATATTATTATAATATAATTACATTATTATAATAATATTATTATATTATTAGTCTTATCACCCTTCAACTATTCTATTACAAATCACAAGTGCCAAACAACATTGAATAGTCTATTCTACCACTCTTCTACCACTCTTCCAAAATCACACTATTCTAGCTATATTCTATTTTTTTAGCTATTCTAGCTCTATTTTTTGAAATGCCAAACAGACCCTTAAGTAGTATAATTGGATTTATTAAATTATAGATGTTATATTCTCAATCTTTATGTGTAACGTAATGAATATTTTCAAATATTAGAGTCTGTTGCGTTATTGTAAATATGTGATGCACATACTACTAGACATACGTTTATGCATTGCATAAGTATAAGCGAATACACATGCAATTGATGAAGCCGCGTCTTAAATCATTGAATAAAAATTCCACCATCAACAGACCACCTTTTCTATACGCAGGACAAAATTTGCCACTTACACTGAATATTTGTCGGATAATTATGGATAGAGACAAGTCACCAGATAAGCAAAGGATAAACCAGCTTGGCAACCACACATGGGCTTTCAAATAGCACTAAGCCACCCTGCATAAATTGCTAATCAAACAGTGTAAAAGCATGATTGTACTTATGTGAACAGTTTATTCTAGATTGAACTTTTTATGAATGCAAACAAAGAACTATTGTTTCGACATGCTTGTCTTTGAACTCGATCCTTGTTGTCTTCCCCATATCGCTTCGTCAAGTTGTGGCAGGTATGCACATTATGATTTAAATATTCGCCAAAAGATTTATTTTAGTGTACCAATTATGTGCATCAGTTGGTACATTAAAATACCCAAGGACAGTATAATAAGCACAATAAAATTAAACTAACTTAACATAGAGAGACAGACAAACAAACAGACAAAACTCGATATAGGCTCAACCGGAACCATATTCTCTGCGATTTTTTCTTTTGCTGCTGCAAAATTTAATTTGGATCGTCATATTAAAAATCAATGTTCGACCGTTCATAATATAATTCAAAAAATATTTTTGATATTATTAATCAAAACTATTCATCTTCAATATAACGATTCATAACAAAAATTCTATTCTCTACGGAACAAAAATTTGGGCAAAGAATTTCATTTTGGGCTCAACCTGACTGAGAATAACTCACAAGAGTTGCACAGTGTAAACAAGAAAATAAAATATCTCTGAACTTCGACTCCAGCCTTCAGATTACAGAACCAACTAAAACGACTACAATCAATCAGCAGATTGATCTGAATGCTACCAATAACCCAACTGTAGAACCAGATACCACAATCTACTAGAAAACCTGATACAAATGATTTAATAAATAAATAAATACTGTGAGCCTGTGACCCAATAATAACAACAGCAATAATAGCATGACCCAAATAAAACTTGACCATACTTTTGAATACGCCATTAATCATTTCATCTGCTCAACTGTTAGATTTTCAAGTAAATATTGTAAAATTTCTTTCCACCATATACTACAATATGCCTAATAGCTTAACCATGGACAAACACTTGACAAAATACAAAACAGTTCTCAAGAAAAGTAACAATGTGCATAAGGTCAAACATAGTCGTGCAATCTGAACGTGATAAACTAATCAACTAAAACCAAATGCTAAATAAAGTTTAGATTCAATCCTTCTTCTCGGGTGAAGATTCAATCACAGGCTTTTTGCTCTGATGCTCGTCAGAGGAAACAGGTTGGACAACAGCCCTTTTCACACCTCGCCCGACTACACCCAGGTTTGTAACTGTGCTGACGCTGCTGTCTACAGCTGTGGTTGAGACTGAAGGCGAATCAAAGCCATTTGATATGGTACCCATTTGAGAAGAAGATAGAGATCCAGATCTCGGCATTGTTTCTGGCAGTTTGGATTTTGATTCCTTGCCAACTAACAAGGCATCCTTGATCACCTGCTCTATCGCGGGATTTAGTTTTGAGAATGGATTTGACACAGCTTGCTCTAGGTCTTCCAGCTACAAAAGAATTTTTAAAAGAAGATCATACGAATATATCAAACTAGAAGGTACACCCTTAAAAAATGACATACCATCACACACCTCGGAAGAACTGAAAAGCATAGATTAATTCTACCATGATAAAGTATATATAGTTCTTGGACTACACTAGTTTTTTTTCAATATTTTTCTCTTATACCACCAGGACAAAAGTGAGAATATTCCAGATTCTTCTGAATGTGAGTAGAAAAGTGCTACTGCAAATATAATATATGATGACTACTACATACCTTTGTTTCAAGATCACTCAAGATGCTTGTAAGCAATTCAATCTCATCTTGCACAGCAGATTTGGCAGAGTTTTCTTCAGGTGCTTCAGCATCTGGAGCTGCCATTTTCTCCTTTAATTTCTCAATTCGGGATTTGCATAAAGAGATGGCCTTGCCACAGTATGGCACTGCATCCTCGACCCTTGTTGCAGTCTCCAAAACAAGACATATTCTAAAATTTCTATTGGACATTAAGGAAGTAAATAGTTTTTTTTTAAAAAAAAACTAGATCTATAGAAACGGGATTATATTGTTAAAATAAAAATATTTGACGGATACAGTTCAATAACTCGCCGGTGATCCAGCTCCACAATGTGCTCCAAGATGGCCAAAGCTTTCTTGTAGTCATTTAAAGACATCTCAAGATCCTCTACAAGATTTAAAATCAGTGTCATAAGAACATGCAGCTGTATATACTTCAATTTATTCAAGTGGGATTTGGCATATTTTACCACCAACATAAAAAGTATAAGCCCTGCTGTAAATAAATTAATGCAACAATTCCATTTTTGGCAATCAACTACTCAGAAAACAAGTTGAATAATTGTCAACATGATAATTTAGGTGTTATTGCAGGTATCGTAAATCTGTGTGCTACTTATAAAATAGAAAAAAGAGGTAATTTTTAACCTCTTTCCATGGAGACTTCAGCGAGGGTCGAATAAATGTTAACCTTCTCCAGATTATCCTCAGGGCACTTTTCTGCAATAACCCTGGCAATATCAAGCATTTTCCAAGCCAGGTCCAAATCTGACTCATCTTCTTCTTCTTCCATCTCCGCATCTGCATCCTCTTCTTCTGCATCATCATTGCCTTCTGGCTGCCTCGTTGTACTGGATCCTTCTCCTGGTGTAAAAAAGGTAAGTGTTCAGAAACAAATGCAAGCTATAATATGACACATAACAAACTGAAATATGAAGGATTATCTAATTGGTGCACATAAATCTAGTTCTTTTTTTATTTTACAAATTCTTATTGATCCCACTAATTACAGATTTGCAGGCATTGTATTTAGAGACTATAGAGCGACCTTTGTAAATATTATCTTAGATGATTTAGATAGTCTGGAATAAACTTAAATTGAACAAAGTAGGTATTGTATGCATAAATCTAGTGCAGTACAGCACAGTGGATAGACTGATACTAATTATGGAACATTAATATCCCACTCTACATCAAATTAATGGTATTTTCAAAGACAGTACTAACATGCCTGATTTGAAAATAGATAGGGTCAAAGTCCATAATTAATGCTGCAATTTCTTTTCTTTTCTTTTTGGGAGGGTTGAACTAAAAGTTGTCTAAACAAATAGGGGTAAAAGGAAAAGTCAGGAACAGAGAAATAACCTAATAAAACTGTCACTTCAAAGTTGCTCTTTTTAGGCATCTTTTAATGACACCAACAGGCGCTCGGTTCATAGAATTCAAAAGTCAGACGTAAATGAGGCTTTAGAAAGGATGGAAGTAAGACATAATATCTCAATCGAGGTGTGAAGATGCTTTGGAGAAGTAGCAATAATATGACTAACCAAGCTATTCAACAGATTTTCAGTCCAACAAAATGTTTGGTGATTAGAAGAGAAGTATATTAATATCAACCTTCAAAAATAAGAACAAAGAAAATATTCAAATTGTACTAATTATTGAGGAATTAAGCTCATGAGCCATATAACAAAGCTTAGGAAAAGGTAAGATGATGCTGTGACTAGTGTTCAGAGCATGAGATAGTGACACCGATGACTTTCCAAATAAGATGGATTACATCAAAGGTCATAACTGAGTCCTTACATTTTGCCTTGGTGATAAATGAGATCAACTGGGAAATATGAGGAGATATTCCTTGGTTTCTTGGTGTATATCTCCTCGGACCATGTCATTAGCTGAAAGAGATAGGTTCTACAGGACGAGAATCAAACTTCTAATGTTGTATGGAGATCATACAAGAAGGAATAAAATTAGAAACAACGATATATGTGATAGAGCTTGTCCTACACTTGATAGTATGGACATATGCAACAAAGGCCTGAAGCACCGATGAAATTCTAAGGCATGTCGAAAGCCTTGGTGTATATCTCCTCGGTTTCATGTATGATCTCCATAGTCCATACAACATCACAAGTTTGATTCTTGTCCTGTAGAACTTATCTCTTTCATACAAGAAGGAATTAAATTAGAAACAACGATATAGTGACAGAGCTCACTTGATAGTATGGACATATGCAACAGAGGCCTGAAGCACCGACTTGTTGTGAAATTCTAAGGCATATCGGAAGCACGAAAGCACAAAAAGAGGCAGAGGTTGGCCAAAATTGACACGTAAGAAAACAGTAAAAAAAGGACTTTAGGCATGAAAATTTTATCAAAAAAAGTTGGCTTCAAACAAAGAGCACATGAAAATTTATAATCAACATATCAGAACCATGACGTAGAAACTAGGATTTAGGGTTGCATTATAGGTTTTATGTTCTAAGACTTTTAGTTTGGAGCTAGATGCATAAGACGCATGTTTAAACTTCTATAATTAGTATAGCTTTACTATTGTTGCTATTATTAGTATCATTATTATTATTATTATTATTATCTACTTTTTTTAATCACTGGAATGCTCCAACTTGTTTGGGACTATATTTTTTTTTACTTTTAGGTGGTTTTTGTTATTGTTGTTGTGGGATGGAGACTGGCCTTACTGGTTTTTGCAAAATAGGAGGGTTTCACAGAAAAAGTTCCTCACTGTTCCAGCTTTTTTTATCTCTAACCATTACACTCTGTACCATTCTATTCAGATGTGCTGTGCAAATGCTCCTCAATTCCAATCTATTTCAAGGTGCTGAACAAGGCAAGTATGAGAAAATCAAGCAAATTTTACACCCATACCTGAAGATAATAATACCAAGGTTGACAAAAATTCCAACAGTTTCCTGTTCCAAATTCTTTTCATGGATACTGATTATGTACATAATGATACCACAAATTACTGTTTAGCTATTGGTCCCAGGACAAGACTAGTTTAGTGCATGCTTTTTTCAACTGCTATTTAATATAAGCAAATACTGCTACCATACCTCCTTCAGCTGCCTTGTTTTTTTCATGTGATACATCATTAGCAGAACTGCTTTCAAAACTCTTTGTACTGTTGCTTCGATCCATGACAATACCAGATTTCTCTTTCTCGGCATTAGCTGATTTTTCAGGTACATTTCCTAAAGGATCGGTCTCTTCTTGTGCCTTGAACAGGAGAGCACGCCCGTACTTGTAATATGCACTTCCACATTCTTCAGCTAGCTCACCATGGTGCATGACCCTAATGTCAGAAAGAATATGACAAAGGATGCCATAGAAAACTCGGACAAATTATTATGCATCCACAATAAATTTCAGAGAGAATAAACTACTAAACTCGGTGAGAAAAACTAGACACATATTAGAGAACCAAAAATGACATATTGACATTTAGAAAAGAAAATACATCTCAGCACAGCAAAACAGTAGTATGAGTTATTCCTTTATTATGGACCCAAAAATTAGAAACCTAAACCCTCACCTGATCTCGAGCGCACGGCTGAGGCAATCGACGGCCTCACAGTTATCGCCTTCCTCTATAGCCTTCGATCCCTTCTCGAACAGCTCGTCGGCCTCAGCTAGGGTCCGATCAACACCGTCCCCTTCCACCCCGTTGTAACCATCGCCGTTGGAACTAGGGTTTTCGGAAGGAGCATCCTCCTCTGGAACTAGGGTTTTGGGATCGCTGTCTGATGTAGCCATTTGTGAATAGAGAAGTTACTGGGGAAGTAGGGATTGATCTCATGCTGTGGCGAGAGATGTGGTGCCGTGGATTAGTAGAGAATCGGACGGCTGAGATTTTGCTTTTTCTGCCGTTTCAAGGGATGGATACTCTCCGCGGGAATTTTGGAGCCGAGTGTTTCATTGCTTTTTCGTGGGTTTTCTTTTTGATGGAAGTTGGGAACTCCGAGCTGGGATATGTTTTCTATGGCACATTTTTTTCTTTGATGACAATGGGAATATATTTTGTGTACTAAACTAAAACAGCTCAAATTACATATCTTATCGCGACTCTGTAAAGACCGAACAGAGAGGATAAATGAAATACAAAATGAAGACAGAAGAGTAAAAATGGAAAGTATGATTTAATCAAAGTAGAGAGAATAAGCTATGAGAAATTGAGAATGCATCCTTGCTTATACGGTCTGATGTTTGAATAAGCTATCTCATGATCGTCCAAATGATATTTTATATCAAAAATAAGGAATGATGTGATCATTATTTTGGGTCGACTCTTTCTCAACTCTCAAGACAGACTCTAATAAAAAAAAAGAAATTCCGTTTGCTTTTAAAGAAGAAAAAGAAAAAGATTTGGAATTGGTTATATCAGACTATCAGTAGTCCAGTATCGGCTCATCTAAACTTCTGAATTTCCTTATGGTTTTTCAACAAAATTTAATTTGATTTATCATTTTCTCAAATAAAACAAGTCAGAAAAATCATCGATTCCCTATTGTTCTTCTAAAAAGGATAAATATATGACGCCTCTTGATCTACCTCTTCAGCGTTCAAGAGATTTTTTACAGTCAAAATTTCACGAAACTCGTAGTGTCAAGATGGCCGGTGAAACTGGGATTGAGATCTACTACTCTTCTTTTAATATGAACAGTTAATTTATAATGATGGAGCGAGGGGGTTAGATATACCATGATTGGGTTAGATACACCGTGATTTCAACAATTGAATTAATGAGTTAAATTATCTCTCTTATTAAATTGTATGGAGAGAGAAAAATAATAAATTATTAAATTATTAGAAGAGAAAGTGTAATTTATTAATTCAATAGTATAAATCATGAGTATATCTAAATCTTAATTCAATGATGAATCTATTTGTCCGTTTTTAATAAGACGGTTTATAAATAAATAATAAAATATTTTTTTCGAAATAATAACAGATTCGGACCATAAAACTATGGGGCAAAACGCGGGATAGTGTAACAGCGTCCTTCCGAAAATTTCTCCGAAGGTACAAGCGTTATAATTTCTACCACGTGGCTCCGCGCCAATCATTATATTTTTCTTCTCCAATATTTCTTACTTGGCAATCTCTACCTCTCCGCAACCTTGCGTCGTGACAATTTCTCCATCTCTCCTCGCTCCAACCAACTCCGCCGCCAATCCAATGGCGCACGTAGCTTCAAGCCATTTCAGCCTTCTTTCCGAGCTCCGACCTGGTCGACTCGGCCTCTCTCGAGCCAATTCATCTCGGGTTAGCTTCCCTCAACCCCAGCCGCGCCGCCTGCGCAGCTTTACGCATCTCCGAGCCACGACCGAGCCGGTCGAATCAGAACCAGCTACTCCTACTACTGTAAGTTCTTGATACTCTTTGATTTCAGTAAAACACTTCGCTATTAGAAACAGGAAAAAGATAGTGGTGTGGTTTCACAGAAACAGGAAAGCAACTTTGCTATGCGTAAACCCTTTAAATCAGTAAATCACTGCCTGTTAATTGTGAAGATTGTTCAATCTAAACATAAGAGTACCAAGTGAAGTTCACGATCTTGTTATCTTTTGAAGTTGATCTTAAATTATCTTTAGATTTGTAATGCTATTTATAATTTGGTAATTTATGTTACAGGGTGAACAAAGTGAAAAGCCAGATTTGATCGAAGATAAGCAGGAAGAATGCTGCACAAATCAAGATTCCGGATTTATTGAATTCCCAAATAAAGACATCAATAGAAGAATAGCTCTAGCCTCTAGCTTAGGTGCCGTAGGTCTCTTTGTTTCTTCAAGACTTGATTTTGGGGTTTCCTTGAAAGACATAGCTGCTAATGCTGTACCGTATGAGGAGGTTGCGCTATGTGAATTTCTTCACCTATTTAATTAGTGAATTTTCTTTCTGCACTATAACTTTATACCTTCTGGCATTTCAAACTGTAATACTAACATATTGAATTTATTTTTAATATACTTTTTTCAACATATGTAGGCTCTAACAAATGGGAAACCTACAGTGGTTGAGTTTTATGCCGATTGGTGTGAAGTTTGTCGTGAATTAGCACCTGATGTTTATAAAATCGAGCAGCAGTACAAGTATTTCCTCGTTCTTCTCATTGTTTTAGTTAATTATTTTTATTATTTAGTCTCTGATTTTGCTGTGCTTCAGTCCACACCAATTCTATTGCCAGTTTGCCCCATTTAAAAGAAATTTATTTTGTATCATTCAATTGACGAATGGTCTTGAGGTATCGAAGTTCGTAACAGTAACATGATGGTCCGGCTGTTACTCAGAAGTCAAAACTGTCAAATATCATATGACCTTGTAAAAAGGAGGAAACAATTATATACCTGACCTTGGCAATAGAATACCCAGTATGTTATTGTATTGCCAAGAGTTCATAATTATGACTAAGACTGCAACTGCTTCTGCTACTGAAATTTGCAAAATAGTCTTTTACCTTATTATTGCAGCAAAACATCTGTCAAAATGACAGCCCTCGATTTATTATTGTAATCGGAGCTTCATACATTGCAACTATTTCACTTGTCATTATCATTCGCCTACAACTTTCTCGTTCTTTTCAGGGATCAGGTTAATTTTGTAATGCTAAATGTAGACAACACAAAATGGGAGCAAGAACTGGATGAATTTGGCGTAGAGGGAATTCCACACTTTGCATTTCTAGACAAGGAAGGAAATGAAGAGGGAAATGTGGTGGGGAAGTTGCCTAAACAGTTATTCCTTGAAAACGTGGTTGCTCTTGCAAATGGAGAGAGTACAATACCTCATTCCAGAGCTGTTGGCCAGTTCTCCAGTGCAGAGGCACGCAAGATTCATCAAGTTGCTGACCCTAGAAGCCACGGTTAACTGCATATTAAGCTGGGAATTAAGATGTAAACCTGAGGTACAGTTGACTATAGAAAAAGATATTAGATTACTCCTGTTCCTTGAAATATAACCGTTTCCTGTTTATGTCCCTAATGTTTTGGATTTTGCTTGACCATCGGAGACCCTAAAGTTTTGAATTTCTCTTGGCTATCAGAGAATCTGATTTGGCCCTTTTGCCCCCATGCCATCAAAATTCTGTCTTTAATATATAAACCTATCATTCATGTTCATTCAAAAGAACAGTGGAGTGAGTTACAATTGCTTCAAGGAGTGTCATTTTGGCACGGTGTCTATGTCTAAGAAGAAAACTGATCCATTGTTATTGTACATCAATGCTGATTAGGGCTTTTCTTTTCAGTATTTTGATGCAACAGATCAAAGTACAATCAAACTGAACAAATTGGAAGTTTTTTTGTGCTAAACTGAAAAATTGAAATTTCAGAGACAAAAACATGAAAGTAGATAATTTAGGAGCCAAATGTGTCTAGTTTGCTTTCAAGTTTAAAAAATATTCATACTCAAGCAACAAAAGAAATATTACAAGTCAGTATGCCACGTTACTATGGGAAACAGTTGACAAAACTGGAACCCCAAAAGTGTGCAGAGCTATTTACTAGCAGATGTTATACTTTTGCCATAGGAGTATACCCGTGAACACTCATCTGCCCCTTTTTAATGTTTTCGAACAAGCAGTAGTTGCAACTTTAGTTCATATTTATGAGAAAGATTTAAGTTAAAATTGACTTACCCAATGAGTATGACATTCATTAGCTACAGCGATATAAATGGATTAGCAGAGTGATTCGTGTTTAACTTATATCTCAATTAATATAATTTGAGGTTAAATATCTTGTTCTCATGTGCTTTAAGATGTTTTGACAGCCTCAATGTCATGTTCTAATAAACAATCTGGAATTTGTTCATACTTTCCAGGCAGCTTCAGGCAGATTCAATCAGATTGGATGAGCAAGAAGTGAGCATTAAATTTGTATGTTAATTCTGGTCAATTTGACCCCTTCTGCAAGAAAGGAGCAACGCTTGTAAATTTTTTCTTTTTTTTTTTCCATTTGGTTTGGTTAGGGAATGCAGGACCATATTATAGGCAATAGTAATCCGATCAAAGAAAATTGAATAAACCCTCTGGAGATCCCAAGGTGTATTTATATCTTGGTTCTTGAGTGCTTCAGAAAATAGGTTCATTTCAGGCAGACATTTGTTTGCTTCGAGGAAACAAAATGATCAAGTTTTATTAAAATTTGGTTTTCCGCAAGGAACATATCTCAAATAATGGTACTTAAAACACCCTTTAATGAAACTAGAATTGATTTATAATTTTTCAATGAAAAAGGTGATTTCCATTCAAATGCCTTATTTTATTACCAAACATGCTGTAATGATTAAATGTCTATTCGTATATTTAGGAATGTGTATGCTGGTTATTCTACACTGCGTTAATAGAATGAACATTTCTTTACTAGTAGTTATACGAAAAAAATGCACAAGAATGAAAGAGATTAGCATTCACATCAAGCATGACTGCATGACCGTTGTTTTTCAATTGACAATTTGATAGACCAAAACAGAGTCTGCTTAGTATCGGAATTTTTATACTCCATAGTCAGATTCTATGACATTTTAAATGATGTACAAATTACAGAACTTACGATGTTGTAAATCAACCTGGGCTATGCGGGAACTAGTCATGTCCGTGACAATGTGCAAGTATAGATGTGCTATTGTGCTATGCTGGTATTAGTCATAACTGGTTTAGAGATTTTTTTTTTTGAGGAAAAAATGGGATCAAGCCTCCAGATTTCATTAAAATGATCACAATCGTGATCTATGTTACAAGAAAGAAAATTTTAAGAAACAAAGGAAGAAAAAAGTAAAAAAAAAAAGTAAATAAAAACAAACAACAGAAACAAAACAAAAACTACATGTACATGGACAAAGCTCTTTATGGGGATGTCAGCAAATATTCAATCCTATATTGCAGAGAACCATGTTTTAAGTTTCAGCATCATCTCTCTTATTATCTCCACCTCATTTGTGATTTTGTCAGTAAATGTTCTTCGACACCTCTCTCTCCATATCACAAAATTCGTTACCATTTCCAACTGAGAAGAGAACTGGTCCTAAGACTTTGTGTAAGTAATAAGTGAGATGTTGGCAAGTTGTATAAGACAGATGCTTTTGTGTGGAAATACCTCTTGCCTTGTATATTTCCTCATGTTATCAGCAAAACAACACTCTTGAAAGATATGCGCTGCAGATTCCTCATCTCTGGTGCAGAGCTGACAATAGTTAGGTAACTGCCATCCTCTGCGTTACCAGATTATCAATCTTTGGCAATCTATTTTGGAGCATCATCCAAGTAAAGATTAGCACTCTCGGTGGGCCCTTAATCTGCCAAATATTGCAAAGTTGTGAGCTTACCAGCGGTGTGTATGCAATGAACTTATAAGCCGACTTGACTGAAAACCATGTTGTATGATGTAGCCAGATTACTCTATCGTGCATATTAACATCGATTCGTTGTTGCATCAAGTATGCTATGAGGTTAGCCTCTTCTGTGGTCGCTTGAGTGACACTTTGTGCTATGGGAACGAACGATCCACTGGCCTTGATCATAGCAATGGTCTACCGTGACATTCTTGTGCGTTGCAAGATTGTACAAGGTCGGGTATTGAAATCTGAGAGGGATGCCCAACCAATTATCATGCCAAAAACCGATGCCTTTAACATCTCCTATTGCCATCTGGACGGAGCACTCATAGATTGGTGCGATTGTCTTCAGAGTTTTCCAGAATGTCGATGCTCGTGTGCACTCCCACGGTTTGCTATTTTGTGAGCCTGTCACAGTGGCCTCTTTCACCATGCAGTGAGATCATCTTGCCACTGCCACATCCATTTCATGAGCAGTGCATCGTTGGTGCTTTGAAGATCACATACTCCCAATCCACCCATTGATTTCGGAGTGGTGACCGCCTTCCAATTTACCATATACAGTCCCTTTGGTTCCTCTTTGTGACCATGCCAAAGAAAGGACCTTCGTGTGTGATCCATTTTTTTATCGCCCATTTTGGAACATTGAATACATACATGAAGTAAGTAGGTGTTGCAGTTAACACTGCGTTCACCATTACCAAACGACCACCTACGGAGAGTAAGGATGCTTTTCAACCTTTTAGCTTGTGTTGAACTCGATCAATCATGTGGTTATAATCAGACCTTGATAATTTTTTTTTCTGATAATGGAATGCCGAGATATCTCAGTGGAAATACGGCTGGTTTTCACTGTACAATTCCGGCCATGGTTTGAACCATCTCTTGATCAGACGCCGTAATTTAGAGTATTTCTGAAGATTTACTGTCAAACCCGATAGTCTGGCAAATATTTGTAGTATCCATTTAAGCCTTGTTAGATGCTGTTCCGTCGGCTTGAGCAAAAACAATGTATCGTCCACATACAAGAGACAACATCTGCAAGATGAAAATGGGGGGGTCCATGAACTTGATTTCATTTAGCCTTTGAAACCAAATAGCCAATGAGTCAAACTCAAGGTTGAATAGGTAGGGCGATAATGAGTTTCCCTGCCGCACTCCTCTCTTTAGTATTATTTGTCGTCCTGCAACTGAATTTAATATCACCCTGGATCGTCCTTTGAGCACACAGTTTCTTATCCAATCAATCCAAGTCTGTGGAAACCCCCTTGCTGCAAAACAATTTAACAAGAATTCTCAGCGAACCGATTCGAAGGCCTTATAAATGTCGGCTTTGAAAATCGCTATCTGTTTGTTTTGTCGTTTCGCTGAGTGTAATATCTCCTGAGCATAATGGAAACCATGAACAATGTTTCTGCCCTTGAGGAAAACGGTTTGTGTTGGTGCCAGGATTCTGTTAAGAATTGGCTGTAAGCGCATAGCCAATATCTTAGATAATAGGCGTTGAATGTTATTTATCAAACTAATTGGCCTAAAATCTGATGATTTAGCAGCATCTTCCATTTTGGGCACCAAAATTATATAGGAATCATTCGACAGTTCCAAGGGATTAATTTCCCTTGCAAATACTGCATTGAATACTTTTGAGATATTCGGTTTGATGAGGGAAATGAACTGGTTATAAAAGTCAACCGTGAAACCGTCCGATCCCAGAGTTTTGTCTCTTTTCCAAGATGTTATTGCCGCGGTTATTTCTTCATCACTAATATGTTGTTGTAACCTATTGCTCTCTTCATCTGAGAGCCGGCAGCCACAGAAAAGTGCCGATAGATCAAAATTTATTGTGTCAATGTGCTGGGAGCCGATGAGGTTACAAAAATATTCGTGTAGCGCTTTCGCCTTGTTGTTGTGTGCAATGAGGTTGTTGTCTTCCCATTGAATATTTGAAATCTTGGTTCTTTTTTGTTTTGTAGCCACCGCGTGAAAGAACTGTGTGTTTTGATCACCTTTTTGCACCCATTGACGCTTGGCCCTTTGTTTCCACATAGCTTCTTCCAGTGATTCAATTTGTTGCAGTCTTTCTTCCATGAGTCGTCGTGAGTTTTTCTATTTCTGAAAGTAATCTCTGTTCCTCTCTTTGACTGATCCAGAGGAGAACTGAATCACATGTTTGCTTCTGCCTAAGTAGGTTCCCCACTCTTAGCTTGTTCCATGCTGTTATTGATTTTCTCAATGTCGTCAGCTCGAGGGAGAGTTCTTGGGGCATTTTTGCAGTGCCGTGTTGTGACCATTGTTTCTGTACCAGTTCTTTGAAATTCGGCATTCTCAACCAGAAATTCTCGAAGCGAAATGTGTTGGGGAGAGGAAACTTCGTCTGACATGATAGTGTTATAGGGTAGTGATCTGAAAGAGAGGATGCCAGGAAATTCTGGGAACAGTTAGGGAATTTCATGCTCCATGCATTTGAGATTAAATATCTATCTAGTCTGACAAATTGTCTTCCTCTGCACCATGTGAAAGTTCTTCCTTACAGCCTTAAGTCCATAATTTCAAAGGTTATCAAATTTAGAAATGCCCTGTCCGGTGCTCTGCTTGAATTTTGTCTGTCTAGATGATGGATTGTTTGGTTAAAATCACCACAAAGCATCCATGGTATGTCTGCAGTCGGTTTGGCGTCCATGAGATCTACAAAGAACCGATGTCTGTCAGCTGGAGTTGAGGGTATGTATACACCTGTGATCTTGCATATCGAATTATCAAAATTGATTCTGAGATCGACCAAAACACAATGGCATACTTTTTGCGTGTTGATCACAGTGAACACTTGTGATCTCCAAGCCAAAATGATCCCTCCGGCCGTACCAATAGCCAGTTGATAAGCATGTGAGGTCAGTCTATTGCCTGTTATCTCTTTTAATATCCTCTGGTCGATATTATTTAGTTTAGATTCTTGTAAACAAATCAAACCAGGACTCACTCGATTAATGAAGGATTTAACATGAAGTCTCTTTCGTGCATCGTTCAACCCCCATACATTCCATGACAAGAATACAAGTTTCCTTGATTCAACCATAAAATTCTGAAAACTAACTACCCCGACTAAATAACCTAACAAGCTTATAGCAGGAACTAATCATACAAAATGTTTCCTGCATGGCATCCCACTCTGATAGAGTGACGGTTTTCATATTGCTTAGCCGGGTAAGCTAAGAAATTGTTTTTATCGACTGACATGTGAGATAGTTTTTCTTCCATCACTCCCAATTGAACGGTATTTTGCATGTTCTCCAGATGATTTCGTTTCCAGCCCCAACCTCAAATCCTCAATCAGCCTCTCCTCCATAGAAACGAAATCCTCTGGAGAACATTTTGTTCCGCATAGAGGAGAATTTTTCTCCTCAACCGTTAAATTAAAGATCAACGATTCAGATTAATAATATTAAAAGCTTTCTGAATCATATCGTTGGCGGTCAAGCGTTGATCTTTAATCTGATGGTTCATATTTAGTTCCGCCGAGAGCGGAGAAATAAAAATCCGCAGAGAATACGGGTTCTTGGGGCTGCGTGGGCTCGTGCTGAAAGGAGCTTGAGGTATAATTTGTATGGGCTTGTTTTTCCAGGCCCATGTCATCTTCTGGGAGTGCAGCAGGAACCTTTGGTTGGGCCATCAGTGTGCTGTCTTCTGGATCATCTGTTGGAGTGTCTTCTGGGCCACTGGATAATTTATGTTCAGGGTCGAAATGTGATACTTATGAGCCTAGCGTAGAAGTGCATGATGGGTTTAAGAAAGTGATGTTTGTTGGGCCTGACAATAGAAAGTTGATAGGCGATGTGAGAGAGTTCATAATAGGAGAAGTCTTCGCTGCTTCGTCATGCTGAGATGGCTCTGAGCAGACCATTAATGCGTGAGTTGCATTGGAAGACAATATTATTAGATTACACTCATTTTTTATTTATTGACAATTTGTAAAATAAATCAGTACTAACTTTGCACAATTGAATTTGGTGAGATGCATGTTAACAAAGGTACATAATGATGATACAAAGCCTCAAAAATGCATATCAAGACATACTCAAAGACATCAAAAGCAAGTAAATTGTACAATTTCAAAGCCATGTGTTACCATAACGCATGATCAATCCGTCACAACGGATTTCCAACCCGTCATAATAGATGCTCAATCCGTCACAACAGATTCAAGAGAAGAAGAGCTGGAACAATGAAGGATTTCCATAGGCATGCGTTACTTTAACGTATCAGAGACAAGTCACAATGGGTTCCTCACCCGTCATAATGGGTTTCCAACCCGTCACAACGGGTTCCTACCGAAGAGGACCCATAAGTCAATGAATCAAGCAAAGAAGGACAATTCTGGAAAGTTGCCAACCCGTTATAATGGGTTCTGTAACGCGTTGTGAGATCCTGTAACATAAGAACTCAAAATCAAGACTCCAAGACTTCAAGATGTGCTCAGGCTATATATACATTGGGGGTACGAACCTGGAAGCTATCTGAAACCCTCTCCAAGCTTTCAAGCATTCAATTGAGCACCAGAAAGAGAACTAGAGCCATCTCCTACAGCTGCCTAACCTGAGAGATTTAGGATAGCTACAATCATCTAATTGTCAATTCGAGAACACTCATTCTTGCTAGTTTCTAGCATTTGGTGCACTACATTTCTGTTGTCAAGTAGTGCATTCATGTCCTTAATTGTGTAGTCAATCAGACCTTTTACCTTGTAGAGTGGTGTAGCCCCTCGCATAGGTTTAAGAATCTAAGATTTGTTTGCTTATTGAGAAGAAACCAAAGACATGTTTCGTAATTGTAAAGAACACTTATTGTTTAGTGAAATCAGTCTCGAAAGAAAGTTTTGGTTTCGAGAGTCTCGTGGATGTAGGCCTATTTTTTTTTGTAGACTGAACCACGTTATATTTCATGTTCTTGTGTTCTCTTGGTCTCTCTTGCTCTTTACTATACTTGTACTTTGTTATTTTGATTTGCTCAATGCTCTTAGTACTTGCTTGCTGCAATTTTAGCTAGGTGATTGAGGTCTAAAAGTTTTGATTGTAATTGTTGTAAATGCTTCGCACTAGCACTTGACTTTAGAACCACCCAAACATTCTAACAATTGGTATCAAGCCCACAAGTTCATACCTAGCTAATTGTCAAAATCTTGATAGTTCTTGACCTTGTCTTGTGAAAAATGGAACAATTGAAGTTTGTGAAAGAACCACCAATCTTTGGTGTAGGTTATGAGAACTTCTCTTTTTGGAAGAGATGTATGATAAACTACCTTAGTCTACTTGAGCATTGGAAGGTTGTAGAGAATGATTGGACACCCAAATATGTAATTGATGGGCTACCCTAACCAAAGTGTAAAAAAAAACTCAAATATGCAAATGACAATGCATGAACGCTATACTTAGCTCAATTCATGAGACTATTGCATTATCTCTCACTTACTCTACAAATGCCAAAGAAATTTGGAATGCATTAGTACTTAGATATGAGGAAATGAACACATGAAAAAGATCAGTAAGGCTGGCTTGGCAACAAAATTAGAAAACATGAAGTTTGAAGAAAACGAGTGTTTTGAAAATCTTTTTGGGTTTATCTTCATGCCTTCTGTGATGAAGTGAATGCATTCAAAGTGGTGTCCCTTCTGACGAGGAGTAACGATCATCACCATTTGTCCTCTTTTTCCACTTGAGATGCAACATAATAGACCCTGCGATGGTGTCAGGTTTAACTTAGTAGGTTTTTGAGGTGCTCTTCGAGTATCAAAAGGCAATGATTCTAAAAAGTGGTATCAGAGTTCACAGGTTCATACCTATCTAATTTGACCAACAAGAGTCTTGACATGAGTATGATTGAATCCCTTAAGCTTATGTGAAAAGTAACATCCAGTCTTGGAAAAATGCAATGAAAGAATACTTAGAGGAAAATGACCTTTTATACACTTTTTGCAAAGAAGTTTCTTATGCCACTAAAGATTCACCATCTAGGACTCTAGACAATAGTTATGCTTGTTACTTCATATTAAATTTTATAGAAGAGTCAATTGGTGAAATTCTTATTGATTCTAACTTTACATATGAAATATGACATATTCTTGATAGTGCATTTAGCAATGATACTAGTGCTAACAAGAGTGATATAAGTGTAGTGATTCATAAATATGAAGCTACAACCATCTTGAAGAAAGGGAAGAATCTCATCACAAAAGAGCAAGATTTGAAAAGCAAAACAAAAGAAGATTTGAATGAAGAAGTAACTTAAGTCCTCAATAGAATCAATGATGAATACTTCAAAGAAAATGGAATCATAGCTTCATCATCTATCAAGGAATGAGAGGATGAAAAAGATGCAAA
Organism: Eleocharis quinqueflora; assembly: GCA_964058865.1. NCBI lineage: Eukaryota > Viridiplantae > Streptophyta > Magnoliopsida > Poales > Cyperaceae > Eleocharis > Eleocharis quinqueflora. Next base: position 36,639 of record CAXKVX010000679.1, read on the forward strand.
AGAAAGAGAATAAGCACTTGCAAAGGAGGAGGCCTCACAAAGTCTTGCAAAAGAAGGTGCATGTGCAAAAGAGAAGATAGCTCAAGAAAATGAAAAGACTACAAGTGCTTAAGTTATGGAGACCCCTAGCCAAGCCAATACAGTAGTTTTAAATGAGAGCTCTAAAGAGCAAGTAATTGTTGAGAATGTTTGTAAAGAGTCGAATTTGTTTTTGAATAAAGATCAAGAGTCTTTTATTGTGACTAAGTTTAAGGAGTTATTTGATGAGTCCAAAAAATCTTTGGATGCTAAAAATGCTATGATCAATGATCTTAAGTTTAAGATTGAATTGCTACAAACTAGGGTTAATGACCTTGAGACCAAAGTCAATTTAGATAAATAAAAGAAGCACATCATTGGACTTCTAAATTTGTGAAGTTTGTTTAGGCATCAAACTATGAAACTAAAATTGACTATAACAAGATGTATATTGGTCAAGGTCCACATGACAAAATCGGGCTTGGATTTATAAATGAATAACCTTCTAAAATTGAAAAGCAATCTATGCCAAATGACAAACCTATTCGAGCTAAAACTCATGCTTATATGTATAACAAGAGATATATTAAGAAAACCAAGTTCACTAAACTTAATTCTAGAAAGGTGATAAACAAACCTAGAGTTAGAAATAATTATAGGATTACCAACCAACATAGAGCTCAACCACCAAAGCTTTATGTTAAGAATATGTATGATAGATTACGTGAGCTACATGATAACAAGAAACTTGGTAATAATTTTCAAAGAAAAAGGTATAATGGTGCTTTTCAACGAAGACCTAACACTAGAAATGTGCTAAATGATCATAAGAATTTTAATAGCAATTTTCAAAGAAAGAGATACAATAATGTCTACCAATCAACACCTCAACTAAGGAACATAAGGAATTTTCATGATAGATATAGATTAGTGATGAGCTATTGGAGACGAATTAACAATAATAACCATGGTCATAAAAAATATTAACTTCATGACAACCTTTTCTTCATTTGTTTGAAATTGGTCATCAACAACGCTTTTGTCGTTTTAGAAAAGGAAAGATTTTGGAACCACTTGATCTTCAAAGCACAAGTGATACCAAATCAATTGTCTAGAGTGTCACAACACTCCCTCGTTTGATTCTTTTAGTCTTATGTTGATGGGGAGTTATGTAGCAAAGACAATGATTTGTTATCCTTTGAATAAATCATATTCTTTGTGATTATTCTTGATTTTATTATCCAAGAAATAAGTCGATTCAAGGAAGTAAACATATGAACTTGGCAAACAAAACTCCCACTTGTGCATCTTGTACGTATTTTTGTTAGGTCATGTAACTTGATTGTTCATTTGATGAATAAGCAATATTGGTAATTATTAATTGAGTGTAAATGCTAAATTAATCCCCAATCTTGTATGACCATGTATTTAGGAGGAGTAAGACATCACACATTAATTATTTTATATATTGCTTATTAACACGCTTGGTTTGTTGTTTGAGATATAACTTGATTCAACATTTTAAAAGCTTATTATGCAAGGTATGATACTTTATTACTCTTCTTTTATTCATATGATGTATCTTGTTATATTCTTTGTTTGTGATTTGCATGATTGCAATAATATGGATGAATTGTCATTTAAATTGTCTACTCAATTGAATGCATGAATTGAGGGGAGCTATAGGTCCATATTATGAGAAAATTGCTTGAAAACAAAGGGTTTTCGATTTCATGCCCTTTTGCAAGTCACAAAAAGGGGGAGAAGAATAAATGCAAACATTAGCGTTTTATAAAATTGTCAAAAGGGAAAGATTGTTGTACTTAATACTTTCTTAGTTTGACAAATTTACAAAATAATATGAAAATATCTTACTTGATAAAAGCTTGATATGTATGCTTGAACATTTGAATCACTTGAAATACTTATTTGATTATGACCTACTTGATATACTTGATTACTCTTTGAATTTATTACTTTACATGCACCAAGTAAGGGGGAGCTTGAGCTAGTTTGTGCTCAAAGCAATGGATTGCTCTATGCCCTAGTTAAGGGGGAGAAATTTGATTAAACGTTTCATTTTATCCTTTGCTTGTTTTGCAAAAAGGGGAAGAAGTATTAGAGTGCTTGATCGCATATATTTATATACATGCACTCATGTTTTGCAAATCAACAAAACGGGAGATTGTTGACTTCAACATTTACTTTGGTTTGTTTATTTGCAAATAAACTTGAATTTAACTATTTTTTATTAAGAATTTGCATGTGATGCTTTGAGAATAAATGTAGAGCTTGCGAAGATCTTTCAACGCTTCAAAAAACACTGAAATCAGAGTTACGAGTCAAAAGTTATGACCGTTTGAAGAAAGACATTTTCCTGAAAATTTTAATGCGTTACCTACTCATTATAACGGGTTGGAACTCATTATAACGGGTCAGAACTCGTCATAATGGGTTACAAGAGCTGCTATAATGGAAGGGCTATTTTTGGAGCATAACAAAGCCTCACAGAGGCTTGTGTTACCGTAACACATGTCCAATCCGTCACAACGGGTTCCAGACCCATTAAAACGGGTTCCAACCCATTATAACGGGTTTCTAAAAGAGAAGGGCCCAGAAGCAAGTCAGAGAAGCATACAAGGGCAAAACTAGAAAGGTACCAACCAGTTATAATGGATTCTGTAACGGGTTGATGATTTTTTGTATAAAAACAAAAGCAGCCCAAATCAAGTTTTCAAGACTCAAAGAAATGCTCAGTCCATATATACTTGGGGGATACAAACCAAAAGCATTAAGACAACCCTCCCTAAGCTTACAAACACACAATTGAGAGCCAGAAAGAGCACAAGAGCCTTCTCCTATAACTGCCTAACATGAGAGACTTAGGATAGCTAAAATCATCTAATTGTTGATCCGAGAACACTTATTCTTGCTAGTTTCTAGCCTTTGGTGCACTACATTGTGTTGTCAAATAGTTAGAGGTGGCAAAACCTGACCCGAATCGACCTGAACCCGACTCGATCCGATATTTTGATAAAGTCAAACTACTCGAACTCGACCCGATCCGACCCGAGATGATTTGTAACCCGAGACGAAGCGACACATGAGCGACCTGAGCCCGACCCGACCCGACCCGAGATGACTGGCAACCTGAGATGGAGCGACACATGAGGACCCGAACTCGACCCAACCCGACCCGAGATGACTCGTAATCCGAGATGGAGTGATACATGAGGACCCAAACTCGACCCGACCCGACTTGAGCTGATACAAACTATAAATTGATCTACTTATATTTTGCCCACATCATAATCTAATTTTACTAACAAATTAACATCAGAGAAAGTCAAGATTTACTAACACGATTCAACAACGCGATCCGATCTTGTCCGATTGAACTTAAAACTCAAAATAATACTTGAAAGTTGTCGGTGCAACCCGACTCGACCTAAGACCCGAAAGTTGTCGATGCAGCTCGACCTGAAACTCGACCCGATGTAGCCCGACCTGACCTGTCACCCGAAAAGACCGACGCAACCCGACCCAAAACCCGACCTGACCTCGCCCGACCCGACTCGTGGCTCGAAAGTTGTCGACACATGACGACCCGAAACCCGACCTCACCCGACCCGACCCCAACCCAACTATTGTAAACAGTCAAACTAATCCGACCCGACCCGAACCCGCCCGACCGACCCGACTTGCCACCTCGACAAGTAGCGCATCCTTGTCCTTGATTGTGTAGTCAATCAGACCTTTTACCTTTTAGAGTGGTGTAGCCCCTTGCATAGGTTTAGGAATTTAAGATTGATTTGCTTATTGAGAAGAAACGAAAGATAGGTTCCGCAATTGTAAATAACACTTATTATTTAGTGGAATCAGTCTCGGAAGAAAGTTTTGGTCTTGGGTGTCCCGTGGATGTAGGCCTAATTTGTTTGTAGGTCGAACCACATTATATTGTGTGTTCTTGTGTTCTCTTGATCGCTCTTGCTCTTTACTATCTCTTTACTATTCTTACACTTTGTAATTTGATTTGCTCAATTGCTCTTAATACTCGCTTGCTGAAATTTTTAGCTAGGTGATTAAGTTCTAAAAGCTTGAATTGTAATTGTTGTAAACGATTACGCACTAACACTTGACCTTTGGACCCCAATAATTCTAACACAATAATCTTAAATCTAAGATTTAATTGCTACAAAATTTAGATAAAGAAAAAGAATTAAAAGAAGCAGATCCTTGGGCTTCTAAATTTGTTAAGTTTGTTAAATCTTCAAACCATGAGACTAAAATTGACTATGATAAGATGTATATTGATGAAGGTCCACATGATAACACCGGTCTTGGATATGTAAAGGAACAACCTTCTAAAATTGAAGAGCAACCTAAGATAAATGACAAACCTATTCGAGCTAAAAATCATGCCTATATGTATAACAAGAGATACATTAAGAAAACCAAGTTCACTAAACCTAATTCTAGAAAGATGGTAAACAAACCTAAGGTTAGAAGTGATTATAAGATTACCAACCAACATATAGCTCAACCACCAAAGATTTATGTTAAGGATATGTATGGTAGATTCCATGAACTACATGATAATAAGAAATTTGGTAACAATTTTCACAGTAAAAGGTATAATGATGCTTTTCAATCAAGACATAATCCTAAAAATGTGCTAAATGATCATAAGAATTTGAAAAGCAATTTTCAAAGAAATAGATATAACATTGTCTACCAATTAACACCTCATCCAAGAAACATAAGGAATTTTCATGACAAGTATCGATTAAGGATGAGCCATTGGAGACCAATATGTTAGTATTGATTTGGGAGAGACTAAGGTCAAGTGATAGTGCAGAAACGTTTACAACAATTACAATTCAAGTTTTTAGACCTTAATCACATAGCTAAAAATTTCAGTAAGCAAGTACTAAGAGCAATTGAGCAAATAAAAAATAATAAAGTGCACGAATAGTAAAGAGAGAGTAGAGAGCAAGAGCAATCAAGAGAACGCAAGAACACGTGATATAACGTGGTTCGGCCTACAAACAAACTAGGCTTATATCCACGAGACTCCCGAAACCAAAAATTCCTTCCGGGACCGATTCCACTAAACAATAAGTGTTATTTACAATTGCAGAACCTATTTTTGGTTTCTTCTCAATAAGTAAACCAATCTTAGGTTCATAAACCTATGCAATAAGCTACACCACTCTACAAGGTAAAAGATCTGATTAACTACACAATCAAGGACATGGATGCACTACTTGACAACACAAGTGCACCAAAAAGGCTACAAAGTAGCAAGAATGAATGTTCTCGGATCGACAATTAGATGATTGTAGCTATCCTAAGTCTCTCAGGTTAAGTAGATGTAGGAGAAGGCTATAATGCTCTTTCTGATGCTCAATTGAATGCATGAAAGCTTGAGAGGGTTTCAGATGTCTTCTAGATTCGTATCTCCAAGGTATATATAGGCTGAGCAAGTCTTGGAGTCTTGAAGCCTTGATTTTGGCCTCATACGTTACAGAACTAGTTATAACGAATTTTGGCCTCAATTGAATGCATGAAATCTTGAACTCGTTGTGATGGGTTGGGCACTCGTTATGACGGGTTGGGCACCTGTTAGGACGGGTTGAGCATGCGTTATGGTAACACATGACTCTGAAAATGCCCAATCTGCTTGCTTTTGATGTCTTTAAGTATGTCTTGACTTGTATATACATATTTGAGCCTTGGCATCTATATTGTGTATCTGTGTTAACCTGCATCTCAACAAAAACTCAATTGTGCAAGGTTAGTACTGATTTGTTTCGCAAATTGTCAAACAAGAGATGAGTTTAATCTAACAAACTCTCTCTTTTGGCAATTTGCAAAACCATATGTCATGTGCATAACATATGTTGCACATCATTAAATCTCTCCTCCTTTTTACAAAGTATGAGAAAAGGCTCAATTATAAAAGCCCCTTGAATTTTAACATTTTTTTTATAAGCAAGTCAAGTTCTAAATTTGCTCCCCTTAATAATATAAGTTTTACAATTAAAGCACAATACATCATTTTCAATTAGAATTTGCAATTTTAAAAATAGAAAGGTGCAATATCAAGAGACATGTCAAAATATATGCAAGAGATAACTCATAAAAGATACACACAAATATAATAATAGTCTAAAACATACATACAAAACATCATGAGTACATAGTATAAAACAAGTCTTCAACACAACATAGTAAATTACAACTTAAGAAATTCTAATTACTACAAGATGTTGGGCTCTCTCTCACATAGCCTACAAGTTGTCTTCCTCATGCAAGAAACATCAAAATCCGTATCTCTCAATCCAAGATGCTTAATATTATTCTTGAAAAGCATCGATTTCATTAAACCTTCCATATAATTCAAACAATATTTTCATTAAATTAAATAGCACAGAATTAATATTATTTTCATATTATTTACAATAGTAAAAACTGACCAAATTTTAACCACTAATTTATATAACACTAATTTTTCACGACATATCCAAATACAAGCAAACTAGCACTCTAGCAGTCCTCATCTACGCGATCAAATCGACCAAAATTTCAGGAAAACCCTCCAACAAACGAAAATAACCGAATTCTAACCACCAGCGCAGACTAACAGTCCTCATCCATGTAACCATCTCCAGAACTAAAACTAGAAGGTGGCTTTCTTGAGGGATGTGATCTTGACCGATGAGCCGAGCGGTGAGGTACCGACCTCGATCTCGAAGGAGTCATACCGGAGAAACAATTCCACCACTAACAATCTCGCAACGAGCACCACGAAATCTTTGCCGGCGCATTGCTTGTTATCTACCGTAGGTGACTCCGTCTCGGGCCCATTTGACCACGTTACGTACTTTAACAACTTCTCGCCTTCCTCTCCTACAAACCGGTCTGCCATGAATTCCTCCGGCCGGTCAAACACCCTCGGGTCCTTTGTGGCCATTGGTTGATACCTGTTGAGAAGAAATGAAAGTTAAAATATTACAGATTTTGACTGGCAAGTTGTATGCTTACTTCGTTGGTTAAATATTATACCATGCTTGTGACTATCATGACATTTTTCTAGAAAATGTGAGCTGGATTACTCAACAAAGTGAGATACTGTTTTTCATCTTAAAATTATATTATGCTAATATAAATTCTGAGGCAACATGTGGTTGTATGTATTCACTTGAGCCAAGTGGCTTGAATTCCAGATCGACAATATCTAAGATCAATGTTATGTATACTGATAAATATAACAATTTTATTATATTTCTGTCTTACCCAAACAACATTTCTCCGGCCTTCACTTCAAAACCTGCGTCGTGGCTCTGAATCACCATGTCGTGTTTGGCTCGCCCATACTGCATCGCCACTGGTGGTTCGATTCTAAGAGATTCATATACTACCGATTTGGTTAATGGCATTGACTCCTCAATGACACGCATACTGACAACCCCTCCATTGTCTCGCACGGCTGATCGGATTTCCTGCGCCAACTTGCCGTGGAGCCTTGCACCAGCCCGTCCAACCGATTTGACCAAGTTGGGAAATAAGATCTTCAAACCACCAAATGTGTTGAAACAAATTGCAAAAACAAGGTTATGAACTGCCTCCTCATGCGAAATGCCAAGGCGAGTGGCCTCCTCCAAGACTGGCCCGGCTGATTCTCTAAAGAATTCGGCTAGCCGGTTATAATCAGATTTAATCAATGCAGATGGTAACCTGAATGAATGTAACAGTAAATCTTCAAGATAAGGTGGTAAACCAAGGGTCAGCAAAGGACCAATTTGGAACAAAACCCATTTAGAGATCAGTTTTGGCGCATCTCGCCCAAGTTTCGTCTCTGCCGGGTCTCGGCCGAAAAAAGCCCGGGCTAGAAAATCGAAAGCTGCTAGATCATTTGGCCCGCCAAAATTAGCCTTTCCCTTTGTAGCTAATTCTTCCTCGAGATCATCAAAGAGTGAACCAAAGGTACTACGAAATTGTGGTATGATCTCATGTCGGCGTGATGAAAGGAGGAAGAATAAGACTTTCTTTAACGGAGCATGGTGCGGTTCTGACGGGTCGAGGTATGATAAAACACGAAACCCTCCGGTCAGATCAGTGGACGGCATGAACGTACCAGTAAAAAGATCCCGCTTTTCTACGAGTGAGGTGTCAAAGAGAACTTGAAAACTCACGGCATCAAGCAAAGCAATGACACGTGGGTCCGGGGCAATAAACGGGCCAGGTGGCATGTTGAGCCGAAGCACGGTTGACCCGTGCTTCCGCACCCGGGACTTCAAAAACTCATCCCGGCCTTCAAAATAGAAATAGGAGAGCCGGTCCCGCAACGGACCAATCAGGGGCAGTCCGTAATTACCCGGTATCTTTCGGATCGGAACAGAAGTCTGTGATTTAGTGACGAGGAGTTGTGATTTCTCAGAGATAGAAGCAGTGATGACTCTGTTATTGCGATTTCTAGAGGGTTTAAGAAATGTTATTGAGTGTTGGGAATAGGCAATTGAGAGAGAAGAGATGGTGAAAGAGGTTGCGGCCATGGTTGTTGATCTGGAGATGTGTTTAGAATCTGATGTGATGATGCAAAGAGATAGGATAAATAGGGGGGATATAGAAGGAGACTTGGTCGGTGGTAAAACCGAGGATTCAAGACGCGTGTGGATATCTTTCAGACTCCAGTGCGAAAATTGACCAGTTGGGAAGTGCGAAGTGGGAAGAGGAAGGAGCAAACCGCTCAGAGGGCAAAGTAGGAATTCATCCTTTAGTTAGGCATAAAGACAACTATAATATCACACGTGCAAATATAGTTAGATGTGAGTAGCAAATGGCCCACTAATCCTGTTTAGGCATTTGAAAACGGGTCGGGTCGGATCGAACGGGTCGGATCAAATTTGTCGGTTCAACGAGTTGGACGAGTTGATGGGTTTGTCGGATCGAATTTTGACGGGTCAAAATTTTTTAAGAAGGCCGCAACTCATCTAAGATCCATGGGTTAGCAATCCGGCGGATTCGGGCACGGTTGGGTTGGCCGAATTTTTTTTCTTTTTTTATTCTCATTTTTTTAATTTAATGGGTTATTCCCGAGTTTGGCCGGGTTATTCTTGGTTTTGCACGAGTTTTGCACGGGTTTGGACGGGTTTGCACGAGTTTGTGCGGGTTTTGGCGGGTTTGAATGAGTTTGGATGGGTTTGCTTGGGTCTGCACGGTTAATGGCGGGTTTATGACGGGTTAGATGGGTCGAGACGTGTCGATCTGGGTCTTTCTCGGGTCAGATTTAACACATATTTTTTTGCAACAAGGTTGACTGTTATCCGTTTTTTGCTCCCGATTTTTAAGAGTCCGCACGACTTTACCCTCAGATCGAGTCAGATCAGATCGCGGCCTCTGATTTTCCGGACCGGGTCAGACCCATCCGAATTTTGTCAAATCTCTAATCCTGTTATAACTAAGAATTTCTTATCATAAATCATAGATTCAAGCTTTTATTTTTTAAATCATAGATTCAAGCTTTTTTATTTAAAAAAAGGTAGTCTCAAGTTGAGACTCCCTACTTTCATTTAACAAAAAAAGCACTTACAAGTCTTACAAACATTAGCACTTACAAAGTCTTACAAACATCCTGCTTTCGAAATAAGATCACAATTATGCCTACGGGCTTTCCACCTCAAAAAAAAAAAAAAAAAAATAAGATCACAATTGACTGATGACTATTACTTTCTAATATTTATTTCCTGGATATACTACTATCTGGATCTATGCTTCTAACTTCAACACAACAATAGCAGCTTCTCACTACTTCATGCCCTATAACGCAATACAACTATCATGTGTTTTATTATGCGAATTGATAAAGTCTTAAGAAACTAAAAAGTTCTATTTGAAAATAGAACTGCTACTCAACTCTTAGGGTCTCTTTGGCAACACATGAATAGCCTCTCTTTTGAAATAACAGACTATTTCAATTAAACTTTTTTGCCAAACAATATTTATTATGTCTGAAATAGTGCAAATATTAGCTAATCTGGTATTTCAACCCATAGGTGAAATATCGGAATAGCAATAGTAGAATAGCGATTATTATTTTTTTTATTATATTGTGTTCTAGTTAGTAATTAACTATATTTTATCATATTATATCATCATTATTATTATTTTTATTATTTCATAAAATAACACATATTAATATTTAAATATTTTTTTTTATTATATTATCTTTATCTTTTTGTAATTATATTATTATATAAATTATTAAATTATAATATTTTATATTATTATAATTTTGTACATTATATTATATCATCATTATTATTTAAAAATAAGCATATAATTATTATTATTTTAATTTTACTATTTTACGTAAATTATTGTTATTATTACATTATTATTGTCTTTTTATTATATTATATTATTATCAAAATTAATATAATTATCATTATTATTTGATTATATTGTATTATATTTGTAATTAATAATATTATTATATTATATTTATTATTAAAATAATATTAATAATTACTATTAAATATTATTGTTTCAAAATAATGCAAATTATTATAATTTTTATATTATTGTTATTATTATCATTATTGTGTGATTATGATGTATTATATTTGTAATTAACAATATTTTAGTATATTAGATACTTATCATTAATATTATTATATTATCCTTATCATTAATTAATATTAATAAATACTATTAATTTTTATTATTATTTTAAAATAATGCATATTATATAATTTTATATTATTGTTATTATTATTACTATAATTAGCATTATTATTTGATTATGTTGTATTATATTTAATAATTAATAATATTTTATTGTACTATTTACTTAATTAGTATTATTAAGTTGTTAATATTATTATATTATATTGTATCTTTACTTTATTAGTATTTTATTATTTTAAAATAATAAAAAAAATATTATTATTATTTTTTCATATATTATAATTATAACTATTGTGTTATGAGTTATTAATTATTGTAGTTATTATTATTATTATTATCGTCATTTTTATTATTTTTATTTATTCTGAAAAATAATGCATATTATTGTCAATTTATTATATTATTTAGTTTATTGTTGTTATCATTACTATATTATATCATAATCATTATTATTATCATAATTATCAATATTTCTACTATTTCAATTAACACTTGCCAAACGACAATTTTGCTCTTCGAAATAGTCAAGAATACCACTCTTCCAAAATCACACTATTCTATTTTTACTATTCTAATTCCACTCTTCTAACGCTATTCCTTGATTTGCTAAACGGACCCTTATGTAATAGTGTGTTGTTGTAGCTTCAGCCTTTTATCCTTTATTCAATCACTCCCCTAAAAGATCTTCATCATCTACTTTCAATCTCGATACATGCACCATTTTTTATTTCTCCAGGCAAATTTTTCATCAGTGCATTATCATAATTTTATTGGAGCTGTTCATTTTCATTCTAAAGCACAATGCCTATCCAAGGCTGAGTGCATGTCCAGTATTTAAACAAATTTATAATCATGCCAATGATTGCATTTGGTGTTTTAATTGGTATATTATTCAATAAATGATTGCTTCTTTTGTCCATATTATCCAGATAGTTGCAGTCAATAACATGTTGCAAAACAAATGAGTACTAACCTTGCACATGAACTTTGGTAAAGTTGCAAGTTAAAACATGTACAAACTAATGTTGCACATGCACAAGCAATGCTCACACATGCTCAAGACATGCTCAAGATATCAAGAGATGGTTTCACAGTGCTCAACAAAGCATAGCGTTATCATAACGCTTCATAACACGTTACAACAGGTCAGCAACCCGTCATAACGGGTGCCCTACCGGTCACAACGGGTCAGGAGGAGAGAGGCAGTGCAGAAGCTTGATTTGGCAGAGAGCAGCGTTATTGTAACGCTTCCCTAAGGCGTTGTAACACCTTCCAACCCGTTAGAACGGGTTCCCAACCCATTGTAACGGGATTCTGCACATAATGACCCACAAAACAATTACAGATGCACATAAGGGCAAATCTGGAATAATAGCAACCCGTTATAACGGGTCTGACAACGCATCACCGTCTTTTTTGTAACGCTACAGTTGATTTTGAAGGGATCAAGACTCCAAGAAGTGTCAAGCCTATAAAAAGACGAACCGGCAGGGTATCAAACACCCCCCCCCCCCCCCACACAAGCTTGCAAGCATCAAATTGAGCACAGCAAAGAGCTCAATAACCTTCTCCTCCAGCTACCTAAACAAGAGAGCATTAGGATATCACCTATAGTCTAATTGTTAATCCGAGAACTTACCTTTAGCTAGATTTTAGTCTTTGGTGCACCACATTTGTGTTGTCAAGTGGTGCATCATTTGTCCTTGATTGTTTTGTCAATCAAATCGTTAACCATGTAGAGTGGTGTTGCCCCATACATTGGTCTAGAAGAAGAATATGGATTGTTTAGAAGAAGTCAAAGATCGGCACCGAAATTGTAAAGAACACTTGTTTTGATAGTGAAATCGGTCCGGAAGGAAGATTTCGTTTCAGGAGACCCGTGGACATAGGCCTAGTTGATTGATAGGCCGAACCACGTTACATTGCGTGTTCTTTTTGTTCTCTTGATTGCTCTTGCTCTCTCTTTACTCTCTCTTATTACTTTGCTCTTTGTTGATTTGTGAATTGCTATATTACTTTTAGAACTTGCTTGCTTTAACTCTTGGTTAGATGATTAAGGTCTAAAAGCTTTAATTTGAAATTGTTGATTGAAAATGCTTTCGCCTTGTAGTTTGACCTTTGTCTTGCGCTTTAAGCCACAATCTTATTTCTAACACAATGTTCCCTAGTGAATAACAGTGCTATTGACAGACTTTAGTATACTTAACACCAAATATCTTCTAAGAAATTAAATCTAGTGGTGAATTATTTAGACTATTTATATTTATTGAGTTCCAAAAATTACTAATTATTGGATATTGAATGAAAAGATGTTTTATGTTTTCATCATGTAAACAAAATGCACATTGTGTTGATCCAATCCATTCTCTATGTAGTAAATTATCTTTTGTTAAATATTGTTATGAAGTACCATCCACATTAATAACTTACATTTTAATGATATTTTCAATAACCATATTGTTTTGTTTAAATTAGCTCGAATTCCTCCAAAATTAAAAAAGTTATACATAGAATGAACTGAGTATTTTCCATTATTTTCAAACTGACATATTGCAGTATTAGAGTCATTTGTAAAAGTATATGAATTTAATAAGTTAATGATAGCCTCTTTATGAGTTCTCATCTTCTTGCTCACTCCCATTGTTAAATTCAATTTTATATTACAATTATTTTAAACTTGAGAAAATGTTATATTGTTTGACTTATCTTTATTATATACGAACGAACATTGAATTTTTAAAGAACAATTGTTTATCCAAGTATCTTCTCAAAAATTTGTTTTATCTCCAGATTCCACTACTTACAAACAATTTGTAAAATTTGTAAAGTGAGCTCACATCTTTTTAGAAAGGAGAGGTATTAGGTCTACATGTAAATTTTCTATATTTATTTATTACAATTTCTTTCCAGAGACTATTGTGAGGCATTTAGTAATATATGTCACAAAGATAAAAATTTAGGTAAGATAATTTAGTAAAAGAAAGTTAGTATTTTGAAAATCTTTATATATAAAAAAGAAAAATATATGTGAGTAGGATAATTTGTTAGGAGGGTTATAATGCCTCTATTTTTTGTGTCTTCAAATCTACACCATTCATAAAAAATAATGAATCGTGAAGATTTAGATGCATACAAAAATGTGCATAATGAATTATGTGAATATTGAAGGCACAACATATGCAAAAAAATAGAGGCATTATATTCTTTTTTTATTTGCCCGTAGGCTAAGTGAAAATCCTAAATCCGCCCATATTTTTATATGCATTATGAACTATTCAATTTCATTTGAAGTACTTGAAATAGAAAATATTTACTAAGATCAAGTGGGACGCGATTGAGGTTCTCTAAGGGTCCGTTCGGTATTAACCCACATCTTGAGATTAAATAGGACTCTTGACTATTTCAAATGAAATCAGATGGTTCATTTTTATTAAGGGGCAGATCCAATGTATACGAAGGAGCACTATTTTTTGCAAAATAACTTTGTGTTTTTGTACGATTTGTCAATTTTTTTTTGCAAAATAATCATGTATATTTAAAAATATGCATTATTCTGCCTCCGGAAAAAGTTATAGATCTTGTCCCTAATGGAAATTCTAAATCCGCTCATGTTTTTATATGCATTATGAACTATTCGATTTCATTTGAAGTACTTGAAATAGAAAATATTTACTAAGATCAAGAGGGATGCGATTGAGGTTCTCTAAGGCCCTCTTTGTTCTTATCCCATCTACGAGATTGGGTGAGGGTTCCCGATTCCATCTCTGAAAATTTCCCACCTCCGTTCGGTCTGTCGTTTCTCTCCGATAGATATGGAACAGACTTCCCTTCTTATTTCCCACCTACGTACAAATTCGTGGGAAATAAATTATTAGATCAGATCTAATTTTTTCTTTCCCACGAGCTCTCTCGCGCTACTCTCGTTCGTGTTCTAGCGAAAATCTGGTGAGAGAAATCAAATGATATATGTTTATTTTTTTCTTCTGACAATAAAGAGATAGGATAAGCATTTTTCTCAGTGATATGATAGCTTCTATGTCTATTTTTAACTCAGGGAAGATACATATTCTCTAATAAACAAAGGAAAAGAAAATATAGCAAAAATTTGATTTAAGCTCGAGGCCCCATGTTAACCGATGCACTTCAATTGTTGTATCTTCAAATACTTATCATGTTGTTCCACTGAACTGTATTTAATTGTTGTGTAATATTGGCAATTTACAATTTTTCTTTGTATTTGATCATAATTTTCTTAATTTTCTCCAAAAGGGCAGTACCACACATCAGAAATTTGTTGCATTTCCATAATCACATTGAAGCTTTGGTACATGTTGAAGATGCACCGGCTGAACATCTATTATATTTGCTTTCATATTCAACTAAACTATAAACATGTCATTCCTTTTCAGGTCATGAAAATAAGGCTAATAATAGAGCTGCCTGGAATGAGTTTCAACTAACATTTCTCGTAAAAATGCTTGTTGAATTTGAAAGACCGTGTACAAGCTTATAAAATGCTTGGAGCAGTGTCTCATGGAATGAAATGAATTGGCGTTTTAAGGCAAAGTTTTCGCATGCAAATTTCACAGTGAAGCAACTTATGGAACAGGAATGAACTCTTAAAAAATATAATTCATGAATTTCAAACTTTTATTAACTCATCCTTTTTCTATACAACATACTTGAAAAAAATATCAGAATTTAAAGAATTGAATTACTGTACAGTTTTAAAATAAAATTGTGTTATATAATAATTTTTATCTGATTAATAAGCTTAGCCTCTATCATGATTATTAAGAAGTTAGAATGTCAACAAATTATTCCCACAATAAATCTCAAACAACAAACAAACATGTTTGTGTTGATTTTCCCATCGTAATGTTCATTCTTCTCGTGGGCATTGGTTTTTAGTAAATAAACTAATGGGATCTCATACTCGCGGAATCTCATTCCCAACGAATGGGTGACAAACGAACGAGGCCTAAGGGTCCATTCGGTATTAACCCATCTCTTGAGATTAAATATGGGTTACCACTCCAAACAATTATAAATTACGTATATGTGTTCGGCAGTGCATTTTGCTTTCAAGGATTTCAACTTCTCTTCCTCATTTCCATCTATATACAAAATTGTGGGGAAAAACTTATTCAATCTAACTGAATTTTTTTATTTCCCACCAGCTATGTCGTGTCGCCACTAATTCTTATTATTTATGAATATCAAATTGTGCATATCAAAGTTGTGCATATAAGGTGAAAATCTGACTGTGCATATAAGAGTATCTTTATTTCTGAAATTTTTGAAATTTTTAAATAATTATCTGTGATATTCCAAAACTTCATATAAGGAATATTTGATGCCTTTAAATTACTTTTGAGCATTTAATAAAATTTTGAAGAAGAGAATGTAATATCTTATATTTATATGGGAGTAATTTTTATTATTTCCTTTATGATATTTTTTGTACCGAATATGTGTGGTTGACACATCAGATTTTTTAATATAATCAAACCATTTGAGATTCTAAATAAAATTACTCAATTGAAGCCTAAATGAAATGTACGTTTAACACATGGAAAAAAAATGAACATGAATACTAATGAAATAGGAAAGATGTGAGGGTCATTTTGTAAGATTTTCAAACTATCAGGTAATGATATGATTCTAGAGATTTATCACCGCTCTCTTCTTCTTTTGGGGGATGGTAGCACATGCTCCCTCACACACACTATTTCCATTGATCATTTCTGGTTCATTAGCGGAAGTGCTAAGAGAGAACGTTGCAAGAGAAAAATTAAGGGGAGAGAAGTAATGGGAGGAGGCTAGATTGTTGATTCGTCACTAGTGTTGCTAATTCTAATTTTGCAAGATGATCTCTTGTGCTGTTGATACAGTCCTCCGTGTGCTACATGGTGGTGAAGTCACTACTTAGTCATATGATTTATAATATGTTCCTGAAAATAACTAGTAAGGTATGTATTGATTTCCATATATCTTTGTGAGCAAGTGTTGCATGAGTGGTAGGTGTCTTTGTGTATCTAATGTGAGTTGCATCAGATTGTAACGTACTAACGTTGCATGGATTCTGGCTAACTATGGCTGGACAATTGGTCGGAAATCACTTTTTGCTCATCTTGTAAGTTGATAAGAAAAATGAGAATAATTAGGAAAGTGTTACTGTATTTTCAGAAGAATAAATGAATTTTGGTGTTGTATTATGAATAACTCAGACTGATATGGTTTGAAGTAATTGTTTGGTTCTGACCTTGTAATTTAGCCATGATTTTATTGTGAGTCTATTCTTGTCAGGGTTATGCCTGAGTAGTATATTGGATATTGAATATGTTGACTATGGTTGACTTGTTTTCTGTTCAATTTTGAGCATCTCTTTTGATTAAGTACTAATGATATTGATTGATTAAAACTCTTCATATAATACTTTTACGAATTTGATTGGGAAATAAGACCTTGTTGCTTGTATTAATTTAGTGAATATGAGGAAGGTACTATTTTTATGTGTTGGTAATTTTTGGGACGTTACATTATCACATCAGTTTTAAAAATTTAATCTTTTTTTAGTTTCTAAATCCTTTATTCATGAAACTAAAAAGTTATAGTTTCTTAATTGTCACATCAGTAAATACTACTATTGTTATGGGAGACCAATCAACTTTAGTCAAGGACTAAGCCACGTCAGAGCTTTACTCTAAAATAAATTTCTAAATAAGAAACTTTGGAGGAAAATTACTAAATAAGAAACTCATATACATCCATGAAACTCATTTAGAAACTGTCACATCAGATTGAAAATTCCAAAAATTTCAGTGATGGAGATGCATAGTAAATCTTGAATTTAAAATTTGTGCAGCATATTTTTATTTTTCTTATTTATATTACAAGTTAAATTAAGTGGCAATCTTATATGAAAGGAATAATAAAATGTGATCTAGGTGCATTTTTTATTATCTTTTTCATTTTAATTCCAGACTATAAACGAGTACCATGTTATCACCTTTTCCATTATAAAACTTGTTAGAATTAAGAGTGATTGGAGGAGAACTAAGGTCAAGTGCTAGTGTGGAAGCGTTTTAACAACAATTACAATTCAAACTTTTAGACTTTAATCATCTAGCTAAAATTTCAACAAGCAATTAAATACTAAGAACAATTGAGCAATTCAAAAATAACAAAGTGCAAGAATAGTAAAGAAAGAGAGTAAAGATCAAGAGCAATCGAGAGAACACAAAAACACACGATATAACATGGTTCGGCCAACAACCATACTAGGCCTACATCCACGGGACTCCTGAAACCAAAACTTCCTATCGAGACCGATTCCACTAAACAATAAGTGTTATTTACAATTGCGGAATCTATCTTTGATTTCTTCTTAATAAGCAAATCAATCTTAGATTTTCTAAACTTATGCAAGGGGCTACACCACTCTATAAGATAAAAGTCTGATTGACTACATAATAAAGGACATGGATGCACTACTTGACAACACAAATGTAATGCACTTAATGCTAGAAATTTGCAAGAAAAGAAGTGTTCTTAAATTGACAATTAGACAATAGTAGCTATCCTAAATCTCTCAGGTTAGGCAGCTATAGGAGAAGGCTCTAATGCTCTTTCTGGTGCTCAATTGAATGCGTGTCTTCCAAGTTCATATTACCAATGCATATATAGGCTGAGCACATCTTGGAGTCTTAAAAATGGCCTCAAGCATTATAGAACTCTGTGACGCGTTACATAACTCGTTATAATGGGTTGGCGCCTTTCCAGAAATGCCCTTTTGTGCTTCTTCCATTAACTTTTGAGCCACCTTGAGCAGGAATCGTTATGACGGGTTGGGAATGCGTTGTGATGCCTCTGGGATGCGTTATAACAACACGTGGCTCTAGAAATTCCTTCTCAGCTCAGCTCTTCTCCTCTTAACCCGTTGTGACGGGTTGGACACCCGTTGTAACGGATTAGGCGTGCGTTACCATAACGCATGGTTCTGTGAATGCCTTTTGTGCTTGCTCTTGATGTCTTTGAGTATGTCTTGACTTGTATAAACATATTTGAGCATTTGCATCACAACTGTGTACCTGTGTTAACCTGCATCTCAACCAAAATTCAATTGTGCAAGCTTAGTACTGATTTGTTTTGCAAATTGTCAAACAAGAGATGAGTTTAATCCAACAAAACTCACTCATATAATGGACATGGGTTTTCATTGAACTTTTTCCCACGGTGAATATTTAATTGTACATCTAACTTGCTTGATCTATAAATCATTAAGCTATTATTATTATTATTATTATTATTATTATTATTATTATTATTGAAATATTGATTCTTTTGCATATAAGTAATTCAATTTGAAATTTTTCTTAGTAAACTTCAATTGTACTTTTCTTAAAGTTAGAATAATTAGTTATTTATATAAATTATTTTGAATATTAAAAAGTAAATATTTAAATAATCCCAATTTAAAGAAGATACAATTTCCCAACTTTACTATCTTTTGTTAGTCTAAAGGTTTTTTTTCTTAATATTAAATACTAAATTTTGTTTAATTTTTATTTTGATTAATTTGTTTTCTATTAAATAAAAATGTGCTAAGTTTATTAAATTGAATTACTATCAATAAATTAAATAATAATAATATTAACAATAATATTACTGATAAAAAATATATTCTTAATAATAATAATAATAATAATATTAATACTTATAAGATAGTTTGTATTTATATCATATTATTAAAATAAATAAGTGAATTTTCCACAATAATTCTCACAATGCAACCAAATAAGTGAATGACTTCCCGCAATTTTAATTAGTGGAATCTCACACCTGCTATATATCATCCCATACAAATGCATGCAAACGAACGGAACTTGACGGTTAAATTTTTTTTGTACAGGACAACTCGGATCAAATAGTTCAAATTTCCTGTGTTTTCATGTACCACGCGATCGAAGATCTGATTTCAAACTCAGTGGAATGTGATGATAATGGATCAAGAGAAATGGAACCCGCTGTGGACCATGATAAGAATCTGGCACGTGCTTAAAATGGCTAGGCCTATCAAATTATTTTAGAAAAGAAGATAGCACTACATTCAAAATTGTTTCTTGTAGGGACCAAGGTCAGGATACAAGCTAAATAGCTAACGCGCCAAAATATGCGTTAAAAAGCAAAGAAAAAAAACGTGTTCTCACCCTTCAATCAGGAAAGTAATCCTCTGCTGCAATTTTTTTCCTAAATCAATTGACGTTCGAACGTTGATTTTCAATCAGACGATACAGATTAACACGTAGCATCAGCTGCAAAAAAAAAAAGTGCAGCACATGATACGGTTTCCCTTCAATCAGTCTCCGCTTGTGGACAAGTGGGATTCCAATCGAGCAAATACAAGAAAGTGTTATCATCCTCTATAAAAACGAGCGTTAAATGCCTTCATTTCTCTCTTTTTCACTTGTCCCCACAAATTTTGTTTTCTTCCCCGCTGGGAATATGAGTTGAAAAGGATGCATGACTAGAGGTGGCAGAACCCGACCCGACCCGACAAACCCGCCCGACCCGACCCGACCTGAACCCGACCCGACCCGATATTTTGATAAAGTCAAACTACCCGAACCCGACCCGACCCGACCCGGGATGATCCGTAACCCGAGACGAAGCCACACATGAGCGACCTGAGCCCGACCCGACCCGACCCGAGACGACCCGTAACCCGAGATGGCACGACACATGAGGACCCAAGCCCGACCCGACCCGACCCGAGACGACCCGTAACCCGAGATGGAGCGACACATGATGACCCGAACCCGACCCGACCCGACCCGACTTGACCTGATACAACTTGTAAATTGATCTAATCCTATCTTGCCTACATCATAATCTAATTTTACTAACAAATTAATATCGGAGAAAGTCAAAATTTACTTGTACAATTCAATAACGCGATTCGATCTTGTCCGATTTAACTTAAAACTCAAAATAATACTTGAAAGTTGTCAGTGCAACCCGACCCGAACCCGACCCGGTCTCACCCGACCCGACCCAAGACCCGAAAGTTGTCGATGCAGCCCGACCTGAAACCCGACCCGGTCTCGCCCGACCCGACCCATCACCCGAAAAAGATCGACACAACCCGACCCGAAACCCGACCTGACCTCGCCCGACCCGACCCATGACCCGAAAGTTGTCGATGCAACCCGACCCGAAACCCGACCCGACCTCACCCGACCCGATTCCAACCCGACTTTTATAAACGGTCAAACTAACCCGACCCGACCCGACCCGACCCGACCCGACCCGACCGACCCGACTTGCCACCTCTATGCATGACAATGAATTGCATCCTTAAAACTTGCTATGACATGTGGGTCAAAACCGTTGACTGTAAATTCGAAGGAGTCGTTAACTGGTTATGAACGTAGTACAAGCACATTTAAAGAGAGATATTTTGACTTCTTTATATAAGGAAGTTTCGTGGTTGGCTATAAATAAAACAAGTCATTTAAAATTGGTCACCAATAATATGACGCATGTGCGTAGAAAAGAAAAGGCAAATAATGAATCTTATATACAAGAAGAGTTAATCCTACATTATTTTCCTTAGATTAGATAATTTGATTTGCCAAGGTGATTTATAAAAGGAGTTCAATTAATGTCATTTCTTCCAATTCGACCACACGCAAGTTAATGCCATGATAATTGGTACACTTTTAATAGAAGGAGAACTCTATCTTATCTCTTGAAGAATTGGCCTAGAGAGAGAAGTGATAGCTCAGTTGACTAGAGAGAGAATTTTAGGACTGTGGTCTATTCGAAGGTAGAAAGCTCACCACAATACTCAAGGTATAGTCGTATAGATCCTCATTTATTTGTCAAAAAAAAAAATTGGTGTAACGAGTCGGAAAAATACCTCTTCTTTTTGCCATCACAGTAGAGGGCACTGTTTAAAAATGTCACACATTCGGCGCAAAAAAAAGAAGAAGAAGAGAGAACGGATGGTGGCTGCATCTACCTATCACTATCACAATCAAACCTCGGGTCAGAAGTACTAAAGACCATATTACAAAATGGAAAATTATGCCAAGTTCCCCACTAATGGTACTAATTTAATGTGTTGTTTTCGACATAGCACAATCAATTATGATGCAGAAATGTATTTTTCTCCTTTTTCACGTTGCTACATTTACTAGTTGGTACCACAATTTTTACTGTCTAGAACATGCTCATGTCAGGAGGTGGGCCATAAACTGATTTCCATGAAAACGGGATTACCCACCCACCTTCATTTCCTGAAATTTTAGTAACAATCCAAAACTCATTTTAAAATATCCTTAGGTTTTTCTTGGATCTGTGAAATTGCAAAGTAATAGGAAAAAAAACGTACCTTGAAATTTCTCAGGATTTAGGCCAAGAGCCTTGCAAGCTGCATTGGCTAACTGAAAGGAGTCTGAAATATTATCCCCTTCTGAGCAGTAACACAACAAGCATGTTACTTTGATACCCTTTGCCTACCCAAAGCAGATCAGTTTTAGTCAATAATAATATAAATAAAGAGGTGCAGAGTTAGAAATATCAATTATCTTATTCTTAAATTTCACTTTCATTTTCTGCAACTTCAATGTTTCAGGCTAAATTTGAAGTAGCGCGTGTGTGTGTGCTCGTAAATCACAAATTTCGCCCCATTCAATTTTTCTGCTGCAAAACAAACTTAAACCTAATTTGAATTAAACCGAGGGGAAAACTTAGGTTATACCAAAGATAGGTACACTAGGTACTTCGAAGCACTCCGGACTGTTAGATACATCAAGATCCAAACTATAGATCAAGATCGAACGATCCGGAATGACTCGAAATACCTAGTGTACCTACCTATCTTTGGTGTACCCAAGTTTTTCTCATAACTGATCTCAGTTTATTAATTAAAGGCTGCATTTATAGGTATTTACCACCCCTAAAGCAAGGAAAGTGTGCCCAAAATTTTAAAATATGAAATTTAATAAATATATAAATAATAATGGACTATCAGCACAGGAACAAAAGAAATCAGACACTAATTTTTAAACAAAACAAGTGTGCATTCATTGTCTCTATAATGAATATTTCAGTCATCTTTAGGCATGCCTCACAAATTTGAGGTTCAAAGGGATCTCAAGATGTCAAGTTTTGGGTACCCAATATGAAAAACACATGTTGGCTCCAGTTTTTTTCATACAATAACTATCTAATAGAGGGCTTAATTTATATCCAATAAAGGCCTGCGACTGGTAAAAAAAAGAAAGGATAAAAGAATATTTAGAATCGAGGACTCACTGCCATATATGTTTCAGATTCCACAATTTTAACCTGTGCTCAAATATAGGCTCTACTTTTGTCTAAACAAAAGTTAACCCTATTAATTAATTAATTCTACCTTCAGACAAGAAAACAATGCGGCAAAAGGCAAGTTAGCATAATAGTCACTCTCAGTAAAGTCCTCTTCATCAGTCAAAAGTTCTTCATCAGCTGAAGAAGCTCCTCCTGCCAGAGAAGTAAGATATTTCCACCGCCTCTGACAAGGGTCATATTCATCCAACTTTTTCCACCCCAGATTATCACAGTCTTGTTTTGATCCATCATCACTCACACTCGAAATATAATATATCTGCAAATCACTGTTATTTACAAATAACATCATTACAGAAATTTAAACGAATGTTCCTAGTTAGGGTCTGCAAGCCGTTAAATGCTAAAATGGTAAAAGACAAATAGATTGGAAAAGGCATCATTGGTTCGATATTTTTTAGAAAAAAAAAGATTAAAAGATGAAGCAGCCGAGTTCACCACACATGCAAAAGCAATGTGATTTTTTATTTGCATGAACGACAATTGACAACCAAGGAAATCGTATAATTTGTTTCTACATGGGCAGATATGCCTTCTAATCAACTCTGCACACAAAATCTGCTCAACATCATAGTAATTAGTAAGAGTTTTAGCAGATCAAGGTAGAAAATAGGTCAAAAAAGACAGGAATGCGAAAGACTATATTCAATTCAAACTTGGAACTAAGATTTAGGCTGTCATCATGATAGTTACAAATTGCAGGTGCAAACCAAATACAGTTTTACATTACATTATTATAGGATAAAAGGCAAACTGATTTCTCTTTAGTTTAAATTATACAGACAAATTGGCCTTCCTACTTGTTGATTTTTCTGCAAATTGCACAATAAGAAATTATAGGATTGAACAGAAAAAACACAAAAGCTTCTCATTTTTTTTCTTTTGAAAAATCATTCAGACATTGCAAATCCCCATGAAAAATAAAAGAAAAGGCTGGCTACATTACTTTAAAGAACATCACGTTTAATCAGCCCTCCCATACCTGGATGCATCAATCTGTTTCCTTCGACCAGAGTCTAAGCTTGAGAGAACCAAAACATGCTTTTTTTCCAATGCTATTTATAAACTCAACCATGTTTTTCGCAAATGA
Organism: Eleocharis quinqueflora; assembly: GCA_964058865.1. Lineage (NCBI taxonomy): Eukaryota > Viridiplantae > Streptophyta > Magnoliopsida > Poales > Cyperaceae > Eleocharis > Eleocharis quinqueflora. The sequence goes on from CAXKVX010000679.1 coordinate 60,835, forward strand.
AACCATCATCCCCTAAATATTTTCTCAGTAAGGTATGTATGTATTGAATTTGAAATTTTGAAAGAAAATGAAATTCCCCATTAGGTTTTGAAAGGAGTTATGCCAAAAATTATAATACCTTAATAACAGGAGACCTCTGCTGAATAAGTGTCAATCCATGTAGTGCAGATTCATATGCTACATTTGATTTACATGATAAGAAATCATTGAACAAAATCACATGTACGCTATATGTACCATTTACACAAATACAAGTAATAGCAATTTGCTTCACAAATAGCAAAAGTTCTTGGTAATCACGGAAATAGTTCTACCACAAACATGTCAAAAACGAAGGACCTCACTCTATATCAACAACTCATATAAACAATTGACATGGAATGCATAAGCTAGTTAATTCCATACGATTGGCATTAGACTTGCGAACCAAGTAACTCAGCGGTACAAGAATTCACCAAGTAAAGACTTACACAGACTGAACCAAAACAAAACAGGAATAACCAAAATACACCTTCTAAAGAAAGGCAGAGGTCTCCGTGAGGCACAGGGTCAAAAGCGTCATTTCCCACGCAAGGAAGAACCGATGGCTCATCCAAGCAACCTACTCTCTTCGCTCTAAGAGATGAGATCAACAAATCTATCGCTAATTGCCCCACATTTCCAATCGAAAGAGCCGGCTAAAAGAAGAACAAACCAGAAAAGAAAAGAGTATAAAATAAACAGAAAAAAAAAAATTTGTGAGCAAGCAAGATTAAGATCTATAAAGAATGATTTCAGACCAGGAGAAGTGTTGAGCAATCGGGTGAAAAGCTCTGTCCTTCGTCGGCGACGAATTCCATCTCCAAATCTTGCTATTAGTTGTCTCTGAGCTGATGATCACTGGATTCGTTTCTCGCGCTCGCTCTTCCTCAGTTCCTAAATTCTTTGGCAGTCGGCGAACGGAGAACAAAGGATGTGTAGCGGCGCACATTGCTTAGAGCATCTCCACCATTTGTGAAACATTTGTGAAACTTTTATAAGTTTCTAAATTATTGTTCATTAATTTTAGAAATTTAATTATTTTTAGTTTTTAAACTTTACATTTCTAAAACTGAAAAATTAAGAGTTTCTAAATTGTCACGTCAGCAAATATTATCAATATCATGAGAGACGGATCAATTTTAGCCAATGAGTAAGCCACGTCACGGTTTATAAACTCTAAAGCATAGTTGTTAAATAAGAAACTCTTGAGCAAAATTTCTAAATAAGAAACTAATCTACATCCTTGAAATTCATTTAGAAACTGTCACGTCATATTAGAAATTCCAAAAGTTTCAGAAACGAAGATGCTCTTAGAACTTAGAAGGGAACCATATTATCTGCACCGCAAGTTTAATCTGAACCCGTCCGATTAGATATGAACGATTGACAGCTAATTATATCATTTAGAATCTTTTGTATAATAAAATCGTATCTGTTCAAATCTACTCAACAATCTCAAATAAATAAATGCTGAGAGCACTGATAAAAATTAACGCAGAGAATGTGTCGAAACAAAATGGGCTGTAAATTGAGATATATCACGTTATCTGTACTTTACGTTATTCAAGGCCCAATAAATAAGGCCCAACCATGGTGTGTGGCACTTTTGGTTTTGAAGCAAAATATCCAATTGTTTTGTTTTGGTTTCTTTGTTAATTTTACATTCTTCTAGTGCAGTGCAAGGTCGTTTTTCGTTCATTTTGGGTTTGATTTTTAATAATAAATGAATGCCAAAGTTAAAAAAAAAAGAGCGAAATAATTTTTATTTTTGATATAACTTATAAGGGTTTTGTTAGTCAGACGTATATTTCTTTTAGAAATTATTTGCAATATTTAGACATGTGTTTAAATATGTAACTCTTACAAGAAAAATAAAACTAATTGCATTTAGAGCATCTCCATCCCTTAAACTTTTGGAGTTTCTAATCTGACGTGGCAGTTTCTAAATGAGTTTTAGGAATGTAGATGAGTTTCTTATTTAGAAATTTTGTTCCAAAGTTTCTTATTTAGCAATTATAGTTTAGAGTTTATAAATTCTGACGAGGCATAATCATTAGCTAAAATTGATTTGTCTCCCATGGTATTGATAATATTTGCTGAGGTGGCGATTTATAAACTCTAATTTTTCAGTTTTAGAGATGGAGAGTTTAGAAACTAAAAATAATTAAATTTCTAAAATTGATGTAACAATATTTAAAAAACTCCAAGAGTTTCAGAAATGAAAATGCTCTTAGAAAGTCGGTTGTAGTATCTCAATAAATTTACATGAAGAAGGTGAATCATCATGTTTTATTTGAGCATCTTAAATCCTAATTTTCTCCTTCTTTTTGCTGAATATACCCTTGTATTTCATTTGTTTTATCTATTTGCAAGTTATGAATATAAAATAATACAAACACTATAGTAAATAATTTATTTTTATAAATTACCCAAATTTTCATTACATGTATATATTGGTTTGTATTTTTATTAATTATTTGATTTATTTCTATTATAATGTTAACTTTATTAATTTTTTGTTGATCATCATCAATAATTGTAATAAATTGATATTTTTGTTGCAATTACCATATAGTTGTTTTATTAGTTCTTAACAACACTGTAAATTAGGAACAAAATTGAATTGGAAAAAAAATATGGCTTTTGAGTACTAAGAGTGGTTCCTGGTTAACCACAAACTCACAACTCAAAATGCAATTGGTAAATTCTTTTTGTAAGATCTAAGATGTCAATCGAATTAATTAAATACCAAATACACCCTCATGAAGGCTAAGCAACAAAAAATTTAATAAATCCGGTCAATCAACGTAATATATATATGAAACGCCTTTTTATTGATCAAATCTACATACACATACTCTTAGCTTGAAAACATACAAAAATTACAATCACAACAAATATGTATAGAAGTTGTATATACATAATCACTTAATTAGTGTTTACAAACACACAAATTACAAAAATTCCAAAAATTCCAAAAATTCCAAAAATTAATTTGTTGTATTACGTTAATTGACCGGATTTATTAAATTTTTTGTTTGGAGCAAAGCGATCCATGAGCTTGAAAACATACAAAAATTACAATCACAACAAAAATTACAAAAATTACAAACACACAAATAATATAATCACTTAATTAGTTTGGAGCAAAGCGATCCATGAGCATACAAACTGTGATTTCAGAATAAGAGGTCGATATCCTCCTCTGCTTAGTCGCCTGTACAACCTCCTCTTCTTTATTTTCTCCATTTTTCAATTTCTCCGTTTCTTTCTCCTGTGCATTGACACTCCTCTCGAACTTGGCCAATTTTGAGAATTCAGTTGCCCATGATGCCATTAAGCTCGCCATTTCTTTCTTTCTCTCTGGTTTGATTGATTAAACAAAAACTAGGGTTTCTTTCTTTTTTTTTATTGGAGATAAAGGAAGGATATAAAATGTGTAGTGGCCTTTCTTGAAAGATCCTGTGGAAATTAATGGGGTTTCGTTAGGAGAGAAAAGAGACCCCATTTTTTTATAGACAGAAATAGTCATTTTTCCTTTAATATCCTTTACCTTCTATGAAATTAGTTATCAAGTCCCTAGATCCTAACTTAACACTACTATCCCTAAGCTTTATGCTAATTTGATTAAAATATGTTTAGCAGATTTTTTATTGCTATATCCTCATTGAGTGTTTATAAATTTTTTGTATTTTAAAATAGTAAAGAAGTTCAATAATGTTAAACTGTTCAAAATCACACAGAATAACTAAAATAATTCTTAGCATATGTTTGTTGAACTTGTTCTAATGATGAAATGTGGGTTGCATTACTTTAAATTTTTGTAATGATCTAAACTATTTTATTTAAGGTTAGTTGCCAATTGTAACCAATAAAGTCATCATGAGCATTGCTTGAGTCAATACACACAAAAAAATATTCTAGTATCCAAAGCTTCCTCTTAACCTTGATTAGTATGTGCCTCTTGCTTGAAAATATTTACTTTTCTCTCACGCCTTAAAAGTTACCTAACAACTTGGCAACTGACAGTGGCGGAGCCACTCAAGGGCAAGCCCGGGCAAGTGTCCGGGCTCGATTTTCAAAAAACGCAAAATTTAGTGTATTTTAGTTATTTTGTAACGAAAAATTAGCTTTTAATGATATTTTAGTGGAGTTTAGTGAATTTGTGCCCGGGCTTGATCTCAACCTCAGTGCCTGAGCTTAATTGTGCCCCGTCTTAAAAAATCTCTGGATCCGCCCCTGACAACTGACAAGACAAAAATTACAATTGAAAAATAGCTTATCCAATGTATGTAATTTAACAACTAATTAGTCAACATATTTAAGAGTTAGTTTTATTTTCATTCTATTCTAGAAAATGGAGGTAGGTCTGACAACCATAGTTTGTAGTGGTCTAATTTTAATTATGTTGTATCTAGTTGGTGAATAAACTCAAATCATATCAAATCTAATATAAACTATATGTAAAAAATAAAAACAGTTTTTAGTTGGTTGTTCAATTCGACATTTTTATTTTAGTTGCCATGATTGTTTTATATAGCCCTTCCCATTAATCTTTTTATTGTTTTTCTCAATCAAGCTTTATTTACATTTAATTATAAAGTACTCAATGAAGCTCTCTGTCGAAATATATGTATGCATCAGTAAATTATATTTTTCTATTCCTGAATATCCATAATAAGTTAATAATTAGGATAATGTTCCGTAGATACCAATATTGATACCATCGATACTGATGTTATTATGTGTATTTAGTTGAGTTACTATGCACATTATTTGAGTTATTATGCATGTTATTTCATGTTATTTTTGTACTAAAAAATTATTATGCACGTTAACAAAATAATGTGCATAATAACTCAAATAGCATGCATAACTATTTTAGTACAAAAAGGACATGCATAACTATTTCAATACAAAAAAATAACATGCATAATAATTCAAATATTGTGCACATAACTCAATTAAATATGCATAACAACATCGATATCGATAGTTGTATCAATATTTGTATACGTATCAGCTCGCTAATTATTATATAAACCTGGAAATAACATTTTAAAAGTGAGGAAGCTTAATTTGGACTCCTTTAGAAATTAACCCACTGCCAATGGGCTGGAAAGTTATTTTGTCACCAATAATAATTAATAAAGCTCTCTTTAGAAATTACTCCACTGCCTATGGACTGGAAAGTAAATTTGTCACCAATAATACTCAATAATGCGTAGTGACTTGTATTGTAGGCAAACAAAAACGGTATTGTCGCCGGAAATGATCGTTGATTCGTTGACGACTTGAGGTAGACGGATAGTGACAAATCACTTTCGGTTTCTTTGTTGCAACTCTCCTGCATAAATTCTGTTGTCAAGGACTAACTGAGAGTGTGAGAGCGTGCGACAGTGTGCGGTTATTCCTTTGTTATAGAAGAAGAGTAACAAAGGATCTGGTTCAAAACAAGGTACAGGAATCCATGGTTTGATTGGTTTCTTCATTTCTTGTTTAGAACACTGGGCTTGAGCCTGGTGTACACAATTATTGGTAAGATCTAGCAATAAATGATGATCAATAATCATAATTACTAAATTCTTGATAGGTAATATTGATTTTTGAGCTTGAGAAATTTCATAATTAAGGATCACTGTATCAAACTTATAGTTAAAAATACCTTTCTGAAAAGTCTGATTTCATCTATGTTATACGGGTGCGGATATCATATTCGATATGATGCGGATGCGGTGATACGTCATTTTCCAAAATACTAGAATACAACATAATATACATAAAATAATATAAAACATATATATTATGTATTAAAATATATATATAATATGTAACAAATATGATCACAAACACATGTTTGTTCTAGTGGTTCGTACCTTTTCACCAAGAAATGAGGATATTCCATCTATTTCATTAAAATGATTTGAAGATCGGTACAGAAAATACTAACATACTACTTAATCCTAACATAACACTATCTATCTTATATAGTTATCCAAAATATTACTTATCCTACCTCAGAGTTTATCAGCAATTATCATCTAATATCAAAATACTACAATACATCACTAAGCATAGTAATACAAACCAACAAGTACTAAAGAAATTACAAAGCATATAACCATGCAACCAACATAACAAACAACTTAATCAAAACAAGTTTAGCCATAACTAGAAAAAAATGGTTTTTTTTTTCAGCAGGGCACTACTCAACCAACAAATCTTTGTCTTCAATTTGTACCCAATCCACTCTAGAGACATAATCATCCTGACTTTTTGCAACAGAGTCAATAGCATCTCCCGCAGCAACTTATACAACTGATCAGTATATAATAGCTTAAAAGAAAAGGTACTTATTTTACAAAACATTAATAACTGAGAGTTATCAATATCTATATTCCTATTATCCTCTTTTAAGTTATTTGGAACAAAACATGTTGAAATAAAAGGCAAATCTTCTACATCTAACACAATACTAAAGATAATTTGAGCATTAGCTTATCATTAGTAGATTGACACCAGAATGTTGCAAATCTTATGATTTGGGATCCTATTGATTTAAATGATCTATGCTTGGCTTCTCTAAAATTAATTGCATTTCATTCTAACCACCAGGTCCACAATATTACTCCTCTAACTAACTCTATAATTATATTGTCTTTTAGTGGTATGGCTGCACCTATTGCCCATATATGATCTAAATTTGTCCATTCAAAAGAAAAGTGGTTCACACTTTTGATAATCCAAAATTATATAATGTTTAAATCTAAGATTAATTGTATTAAATAGATCGAGTTTTGTAGGTTTTAGAAGTAATTAAGGTTAAATTGAGTTTGTTTTGTAAGAATTCAAGATACTTCTTTACTTTAGTATATTTTATTGCAGGAATCAAGAGCAAAAATGTCCTAGATGATAAGTCAAGATATTAAAGCTCTTACTTAGCTTCCCGGTGCACATTCAATCACCTTAATCGGAGTAAGCATTAAGGACTTATGGTCAAAATATTGAACGTTGCGCACTAAAAATATCCCAACCGTGTTCTGTCGTATCCCAACCGTATCCCAACTGTATCACAGTCGTATCCTACCATATCTGACTAATCAATAATATTAAAATAATATGATACGCCACTTAACGGGTGCATATCGCACACGTATCCGTATCAGATACATATCCGATATGGGGTACCGTCGAATTTGGGAGTATCCGAACAACCTAGGATTTCATAGACCACGTCCAGCAACATAACAAAACAGTTATCATGATTTTTTTATTTACAAAGGTTCATGTTTAATATTGAAATTTAATAAATAAATCATAAATAAAAAGACTACCTTGATAGTCTTGAAAAAAGAAAAGACAAGGGTTGCAAAAATGGTAAAAAAAAAAGCCAGATGAATTAATATCGTCCATTAAAACTTTGATTATGCCTTTCACGATCCAATCAGTTCATTATTTTTTATTAACAAAAATATAATAAAGTTATGAGTTGGATCATATTTTGATCAATTTTGTAACATGTTCAGTTGCGTTTGAAATCATAGTTAGTATCTTTTTATTGTTGTAAATAATCAAACTATAGATATTCGAATCTACTTTCATCACATCGAGTTTGATTAGTGATCAGAGAAACAAGTGATTCAATTAATTCTGACGCAAACTCTTGATAAAAAAATACTAATTAAGACATAAGTTGAAGAAAAAGTCAAATTTGAGATGCACATTCATCCGACTGCAAGTCAAATTTGACACGGTGAAAATAGACTCGAATATATATAACTTGATTGCTTGTGATGATAAAAAACTAATTACAGTTCCAAAGAGCATAGTCGAAGTTTGTAGAAAAATACTAAACATACTTAATATTTTTTTATAACAACTTCGGCTACACTCTTTGTGATTGTAATTAGTGTTTTTTAATTGTCATAAGTAATCGAGGTGTAGATATTTGAGTCTATTTCACCGTGTCAAATTTGATTTGCACTCAGGGGAATGTGCATCTCAAATTTGACTCTGTCTTCAACTTATGTCTTAATTAGTAATTTTTTATCACGAGTTTGCATCAGAATCAATTTTGAATCGCTTGTTTCTCTGGTAACAAATCAAACTCGACGTGATGAAAGTCGTCTCGAATATTTACAGCTTGATGATTACGATGATAAAAGAAATAATAATTACGATCTCAACAGACACAATCAAAGTTGTTACAAAAATAACTCAAGTAATATCTGATAAACCTATGCAGCATAGGTACTTAACTAAATTCCGATCGGTTCAACCAAATAAGGACCTAATTGCAAATTTCACACAAACCCAATTCTTAATTGCAATTGCTCAATTGACCAACACAATCAATTTAACTAATTCTACACAATTCAATCAAGCAATTCTATAATTAATTCAACAAGCAATTCTAACAATTCCACAATCAAGCAATTCAAGCATTCAATTCACAATTCACAATAGCAAATGCAATTAATACTAATGAATTGAAATAAAGAGAAAGAAAAGAGAGTGGCTCAATCAAATGTTGACGGAGTTCGGCTTGCACAACGGCCACGCTTACGTCTCCGGATCTCCGACGCCCCCCGCTTCTTGCGGTAACAAGCCCGGTTCGCTCCACTAAACAAAATTGCTTGTTCAATGTACAACTTCGAAATTGGGGCTCTCTTACACACACCGATGGAGCCACCAACCCTAACACGTCGTCGAACTCTATCTCGCTTACACACATCGGTGGAGAATCAAGCCGACTATCTTGAGCTCACTTACACACACCGGTGCAGCTCAAGACAACTAAACACACACTTAATAGAATATATAATTTAGCTAATTGGATGATTAACAAAGAAAATCACTCAAACAAACAAACTCTTTATATTCACTAGATTAGATTTAGCTAAGTAAACTTGAGATTAGAGCGAGAATTTGGCTATGAGAATTAAGCTCAAAGAGCACAACAATGGAGGCTTAGAAATGGTATTGAATTAATAAAACCAGCAGCTACAATTGTTGGAGAACAATGATATATATATAGGGTACAATTCTGGCTAAAGGCATTTCTGCGAAATATATCGTTATAACGCTATTTTATGTGTAATTCATAGCGTTATAACGCTATATTGGGTGAGGACAAATAATTTGACCGTTGGATATTAATCGCGCAACTTTTATATAGCATTATAACGCTATCTTATGCATTAATTATACCGTTATAATGCTAAGTCAGACCAGAACAAAGAATTTTACCGTTGAAAATTTTATCTAACGTTATAACACTATGCCTCAATGACCCAGGATGGAGAGTTGAACAATATTTTGCACTCAACAAAGAATTTTTTTTAGCGTTATAACGCGCAACGTTATTTCAATCTGATTTGCTCTTGGTCAACCCAATATGTAGCATTTATTATGTGAAGTTTCATCTTGGTCAACCTATTTGTTCTTGGTCAACTAATATTTTGCACTCTTGGATCGTTATGACAAAATTTATAGCATATACTTTGCATTTTTTTTTGGGTAGCTCTATGCTTATCAACCGAGACATACCATGTTATAACTCTCAAATAGGCGTTATAACGGCAACTGTTCTGAAATTTTGATTTGAATATTTTGCTACTAATTCAAATAATGTTTTTTATTAAATAAATTTTATATTCGTAAATTTAAGTAATATTTAAGATATATTCTTAATATTTTGAAATTTAATTTGTCCATTTTATATTTTTAAATTCATTTTGAACAAAACAGCCATCTGGCATTGTAACGCCTGTTCTGGCATTATAACGTCAAGTTGCTGAGGTGTGGTTTTGGCCAGTTTGGTTTGTATTTTCTTGCTCTTTTCAATCCAAATTTAAATAGACTAAGATTTAATTAACCTAAGCAAGTCTTCATCTTGTTCTTGATCTTCAAATCTTGTTCTTAGGTCATCCTCGATCAACTCTTGTGTTCCTTTATGTATTTTGTTTGAATGCCCTGCAAACATTCTCAAAACACAAGAAATAGTAAAATTCAAATAGTTTTGCAAATTAACAAATAAAGAATATTTGAGCCCACAATATCTTTATTTATATTATTTATTAATAAAAAATGTTGCATTGTTTGGATCGTGAAAATGTGGAAATCAAAGTTTTAATGGATAGAACTGGCAATATCGTCCATTTGAGTTTTTTTATCGGTATTCGCAACTTCGATCTTTTCTATTTTTTGAACTTCCAAAACAATATGTTTTATATTTATAATTTATTTATTAAGTTTTTAATATTAAAAAATGGCAGGAATCACGCCTCACATGGTTTGATCTTTGTTGCATCACATCAAACCGTCAACGAAAAGATGAGGAAAAAGCTAAGGAAAATAAATTCAAAATAGTGGCCAAATTGGGGATTGACAGTTTGGTCCGTCGACCTGTCGGCTCGCACATATGTTTTCGGCTCAAGCACTATATTCGTCTGATCCATTGTCATGGATGGTCGGTTAGGGTCGGACCTATGGATGGGTCAGGGTGGGTCATGGATTGTGAAGTTGTATTCATGGACTATCTGTGGGTCGATTATAATATTGGATTGAATTGGACCTTATTATATGATGTGAGGCCTGAATGGATTGGACTGGTTACAATATTGATGGACGATTATGATATCAAATTATCAATCAATATCAATATAAAAATTTGAAATTATTACAAACTTTATAATTTAGCAATTATAAATTGTACATTCAGTAATAAAAAAAATTGTCTTTTATTTCATATTGTGATGCACTGTAGTATTAGACAGGCATGTGCGAGCAGCTCATGGGCCGCTGTGATGCTCATGAATAGACCAAGCTGTTAATTCTATGTTCATCTCTGCGAGTCGAGTAGATCGAATATGATATTTCACAGATCGAATAGACCGCAAAATAGACAAAATATTCGCGAATAAGACCATTGACATCCCTAGGCCAAATGGGAAATAACTAATAAGGAGGAACTCATTACTCTATCCATTTTGTCGCCATTGGAAAGAAGCCACGTGACACTGCTTCCACAACGACCAATAAATTGGCGACGTCAAACGGGGAATTACGCACGAATATCCCAACGGTTGTTTGAATCGCGAAGGATATCTCTGTACGCGGATCTGTTGATGCTTCTATTGAGGAGAAGATTTGTTACAGTTTCACTTTCGTCGGTATAGTAATGCCAAAGCCCAAAAGTGGTGTGTTGCTACTTGCTATTGAGGGCTGGTTTGTAGCTAGCCACATATATTGGCTGGTTTATACTGTGGGTTTGTGGAATAAATAATACAATTAATGATAATATATGATGATATAAGATAATAACAAATATATTAATATTTGTAATAATAATATTAAAAATTCTTGATATAAAATCGTAACAATAATGATAATATGATAAATAATTTAATAATAATAAAATGACCAACAACAACAACAACTAAAATAATATTTTCACTAATTTTGTACATGTTAACCTCACTAAATCAATCTTTTGTTGGGTTAACAAAATAGAACTAACTCATTGTTATTCTCAAGTTTCTACTTCATGTTTTAATCAATCAATCAAAATATGTTGTAAAGACTTTAGTGGACAATTGAAGTGGTTTGAAGGGTTTTCTGGATTAAAAATTAATTACAATAAAACTGAAATGATTCTATTAAATATAGAGGAACATAGAGCAACTTATTATGCATCCTTTTGTAATTGTAAATTAGAAAAATTATCATTGAAATATTTGGGTCTGCCACTTCATTGAAAAAGACCTTCTAAAGCTGGTTGGTTAAAACTAATTGAAAAAATACAAAGAGACTTCCTACTTGAAAAGGTAAATTACTATCATTGGAAGGAGAAGGAATATTAGTATTATTAATTATGTCCTCTCATCCTTACCAATATATTATATTGCATTATTCGAAATTCCTGAATGGGTGATTCAAGCTATTGACAAAATTAGGAAAATGTTCTAATGGTCTGTGGTGGATTCACATGAAAAGAAAAATATACATTTGGTCAATTGGTATAGATTGTATAGAAGTAGAGAACATAAAGGGTGGGGTATTTTAAATCTAAATAATATGAACACTACACTTAGAGCTGAATGGACATGGTTATTTACTCATGGACCTCATAAGGATTTATGGAGAGAGAGAATTAAAATTAAGCATAACAAATTTACTATAATCTCATCTCCCTTTTGGAAGGATGTAAGTGGTTTATATAACATTATTCAAATTAATAATAAAAGACTTATTGGTGATGACACAATTATAAATTTTTGAGATAACGTTTGGTATCAAAATTGCCCATTGAAATTGCAATACCCATCGGTATATCAAAAAGTTAAGAATGATACTACATCAATTGCTCAAATTTATAATCAATGTCAATTTAGACTACACATAACAAGGAGTGTTAGTGCAGCTATGAAAGTGCCAAAAGATCAAATTATTTATTTGCTTAGTAATATACAATTTATAGACAAACTTGATTTGTCGAGATGGAATTTAGAACAATCAGAATTGTATACAGTTAAATCATTATATAATTTTTTTTGAATTTTGGAGGGATTAGAGTTAACTTCTAGCATTCATTTTGGCTTTTAAAATTCCATTAAAATTTAAGCTCTTTATGTGGTTGGCTATTAATAATAAAATTCTGACTAAAGATAATTTAGAGAGAAGAGGATGCACATATCAAATAAATTGTATATTTTGTCATAATATTGAATCAGTAGATCAATTATTCATTAAATGTCGAGTTAGTTTATCATTTTGGACTATTATAAATAATAGCTTTGTTAATAGATCCTTTCTGAACCTTAATTCTTTACAAGATCTCTGAATTTCTATAGTTAATATGAACTATGTAGACAGAAAATATTGCGCTACATTATTGACAGCATTATTATGGGTTATATGAAATGAGCAAAATAACATAATATTTCAACAAGCACATATTAAAGAACATAAAGTCATTCACTGGCTAGTACTTAATTTATTTGAATATCTGACAGATGCCTCTTTCAAATTGGCACATGAATTTAGAACTGAAAGAAAAAAATGATGACCCAGTGGTGGAAGATTTTGAAGACATTGATGATAGTGAGGATGAAGATCTGTTGAGAAACTAAACAAATACTAGGATGCTTTTGGTAATTCAAGTTGTTTTTGGATAGCTTAGCTTTTGATTTTTGATAAACTGAAGGGCATTTTGTTTAAAATGGTGATATAGATACATATTAAGGGGCTGCTTTTCATAATAGGGGAATAGCGAGACATCATACAAGTATTTCAGCTTTTATGTTTAATTTTATAGTACATGACTTATGTACTAAATGATTATGTAATTGCTTTTGTTGTAGTTTAATGGAAGTTGGGACCTCATCTCGAGGCTACTCAATTAAAAAAAATCAAAAGTGAAAATAGTAATGATATTTTCAGTTAAACACACCCTAAGAAAGCCATTGCTTTTTAAAATAAAATTAAAAAAACGAAGTTCTAGAGTCTCACGATTCATAATCTAACTTATTAGCCAGTCACACCCAAAATAATTTATTTGTAACTAAAATGAGTTGTCGATCAATACAAATATTTGATGGATACAATTAAATTAATTAGTCGTTTTCCATACTTTTGTAATGATAGGTTGGCAAGTGGCAACTAAATTTGTTTGACGAATAAAATTTAAATTCATTTACAATTTGATGCACATTCTATTTAAATAACTAGAACACTTATGTGAATTTAGTTTTTTCATCTGAAACTTATTTTTCAAATGCATGTAATGTAGTTGTTGGATGTATATTAAAAGACTTAAAAGCTAAGAGACTGTTTGGCAACTGAATTTTGATTGAAATATCAGAATAGATGTCTATTCCAACAACAAAGTTCATCAAACACAAAATAGAAAAATAGAATAAGCAAAGAAGAAACTCTACCGATATACCACTATATATTGTAGAAGAATTATTTATATTTTTTAGACAATTATTTTTATAGAAAATATTCGTATTAATGTATCTATCAAAACAAATTTACATTACTAACAAAGGAAACTGCTTATTTGTACGAGATATAATTTGTGGTTTCAAATCTCATTTTTTAATTATAAAGACGTTTTTTTTAATTTCACTGATGTTTACACGAAATAAACCTTTGAAAATCTCAAAAAAATTCAAAATTCTTGATCTGTCAGAATCTCAACCAGCTTATCTCAAATAGTAAGGACCCGTTTAGAGGTGTCAGACGTTGAAAACATTAACGCAAATATCCATTTGTGTTAACTATTATGTTAAAGTAACGAAAATAAATTTGTTTGACAATTTACAAACACCAGCATTTGCAATCATCATTCTCTCCCTTTTTTTGAATTGGCAAAAGGAAATGAAATCGAAAATTCTTTAGTTATTAAGCATTTCCCCCTTAATATGAGTCTATAGCTCCCTCTCAATTCATGCATTCAATTGAGTAGATAATTTAAATGACAATTCAATCATACCATATTGTAATCATGCAAATCACAAACAAACAACATAACAAAATACATCATGTGAATGAGAGAAGAGTAATAAAACATCATACCTTGCATAGTAAGCTCCTAAAATGTCGAATCAAGTTATTTCTCAATCAACAAATCAAGCATGTTAATAAACAATATATGAAATAACTCACATGTACCTTGTCTTACTCGTTCTAAATATATGATCATACAAGATTGGGGGATGAATTTAACATTTAAACCAAATAGTCATTACCAAGATTACTTCTTTTATCAAATGGACAATCAAGTTACATGTCCACTTGAATCTGCAAATAAACACAACAAAAACATGTCAGTATTTAATCTCAGTGCAATAATAAAGATAATAAGTGTCAATAAGCAAGCAATTTTCAATCAACTTAACAAGTGCCAGTAAGCAAACAACTACTCCAATTAACTTAACAAGTGTGAGTAAGCAAGCAACTATTTTGCAATAAAGGCAAACGAGTGTCAGTAAGCAAAAAAAAGTGCAAATAAGAATATAAAAGCATACCGGTGATCGAAAGATGCAACCACTTATGTTGAATAACAGGTTCAAGATTGGATATGGATGTCATTTTTTTAAAGCTAAGATAATTGGTTCGTGATCAATGAATCGACTTGTACATCAAACTCATGCAAGTAAACAAGTCAGATACATCTATCACGAATCAGGAATCAAGCAAGTAAACAAGTGTCAGTAAGCAAACAAGCTATTTACATGCAAGTGTCAGTAAGCAAGCAAGTTATTTACATGCAAGTGTCAGTAAGCAAGCAAGCTATTTTCATGCAAGTAAATGATTTTCAGATAGTAAGGAACCAATTTTTCAAGTAAGAAAAACATGTGATAGAAAAACATACTCATCTGAAGTTAAAAACTAAACTCTCTACACCATCTTTGTCTGACTCAACCATGTCACAAAATCAGAGACAAGATCAAGCAACGAATGAGGGATGACGTTCAGCTGGAACTTCCTTCTACTACCAGATCTTTTGGTTGGCATTGCGTATAGGGTTATCATCCCCAGTTACCCGCTTGCCGATTAAGAGTAAGTCCCAATGCTAGAAATCAATTTTTGAAGGATTTAGGAATGTCACTAGATCTATACTTGATGGATCACCTCCTTTTTAGTTAGTATGCCATGTCCTAGAATGCTTTGGCTAACGTCGAACCTATCAATGAGAACGTTAAATTTATGTTGAAAAACGTATAATAGGGCATTGGGGCTAGGAAAAGTAGGGTTGTGGGGTAAGGGAAAGTGGACAAGCTACCGAGGATAGGCAGAAGAGAGAGGGAGGTTGGTTAGTAAGTAAGCTTTAAAAAACTACCAGCTTCAGAAGAGAGGTATCCCATAATGAGAAGTTCAGGTTGTTTGATAGGCAAGATAAGCTGTAAAGGAATTATTTGAAGCAGTGAGACTCACTAAAACCCGCATGCATTCAAATCGAAAAACAAAGATTAAATAAAGTACAAAACTAACAAAATAATATCGAGTTCCAAAATAATAAAGATTAAAACAAGTAATACCTTTGAATATCTTGCTTGCTTATTGGCTCTTCATTTCTCTTTCTTTCTTTTCTCTGTTTATTTGTTTCTCTCGTTTTTTCTCTTTTTTCTTTCTTTCAACCATTTTTGTTGTTGTGTCTAACAACTTTCTTTATATTTGTCAATTTGCAAAACTATCTTGAATTTTATCGTGCTTTGTATTTTAGAATTGTGTAGGGACTTGAATGTAAAATTTGAGAAGAAAAATGATAGAAATTTCAAGTGATGTGTTGAGAACAAGTGTAGAACTCATCGTGATCTTTCCAACGCTTCGAAAATGACCTCAATCGGAGCTACATATCAAAAGTTATGGCTATCTCAAGAACTGAAGATCTAGCGAACAGCAACAACCATTAGGTAACGGTTATCAACCATTATAACTGTTCAGGACGCAGAAAATTAGAAAATTTCTACGTGCAATTATATAACAGTTATCAACAGTTATAACACTTCAGGACCCAAAAAATCACATAATTTCCAGAGACAACAGTTATGTAATTGTTATCAACCGTAATAACGTTCGAGACGATTTTTGCTGTTGAAAGCCCTAATCCTGCTGCATTATATATGAAATCTTTCCTCCTCCTTCCCCAAGACATGCCCTACTTATTCAAAAACATATAGCAGCCATTTTTCACCATTGAAAAGCTCTAGATCTTGCTCAAAACTTCTCAAGCTCATCAATTCTAAATTAGCCGAAACTCTTGCTCTTGTCTAGGAGATCATTCTCTTGCTTTTGTTCTTTAGCCTTTGTGCATATTTTGGCTTGGTTATCTACCTTTGTGTGTAAAGAGACCAAGTTCAAGCTTATAACGGATACTCTCGTTGATTAGTGGAAACATCTTGATTTCGTTACCAAGTTGGGGGATCGAGAGTCCCGGAGACGTAGGCTCGTCAATAGCCGAACTCCGTTATCATGTCAGTGTCACGTGTTCTACGCATTGTTTGATCTTTCTTAACTCACTCTTTAAATTTATTTATTTCTAAGTAGTTAAGAAAGTGGATAGTTGAATTACTAAATTGTAGTACCTTGAATTGAATTGCCAAGTTGTAGTACCTTGACTTGTAATTGATAATTAAATTATTTACTCTTCCATAAATTAGAATAACATTGAGCCAAACCGGTTGTTTGTGCAAATTGAATTGTTATAAATTGATTGAGACTTATGAACTACCATCAAGTGTTGAATTGTGCACTAGAATTACAAAAAAAGAACTCTATGTTTTACAAATAACCCTATCCACCCTCCTTCTAGGCTTAACAAAGTGGTATCAGAGCAAGTTGAACTTGCTGATTGAGAATTTACTTAGTTACAAGTAAAGGTCCAACATGGAATTTCCAAGTCATATAGAAGAACCATCCATAACTGAAACAATCGATGAACTTGATAGTGCTTTTGAAATATGGAATGCTCTTGTAAATTGGTATGATAGCGATATAATTTCTAAAAGAACCAAGCTAACAAATTTTGACATTTGTAGTGTAAGAGGTGATTAAGGCATGCATAACGTTGTGAGCACAAGCCCAACCGATGAGCTAGTCTTGATGGTGCAACAAGAGACAATCTCTCAAAGAACGGTACAAAATGATAGGTGTTGCACGACTACGAACATATCACGATCAAAAGGAAATGCAATAGAGCAAGATGAAGAAATAGGATGATCTACTTCCACTAGCCTATATCTAACATCAAATTTACATTCTAGAAAAAAAGAACCTTCTATATCACCAATAAATAAAATTGAAAATATAATTGAGGGGTTAGTGAGTGATTGTTGTCATAAAAAAATCATTGTGATAAAGTTGAGGGATTAAAATATAAATTTTGTGAACTTGAATTGAAATTGAAAGACTACGAGCTAAAACTACAAAAATTTGATGAATTTGAAAAGAAGTGTCTAACACAAATAAATGAAATTGGATTATTAAAATAAAAGGTGAATGCTTTAGAACGAGAAAATAAAACGTTAAAATTCTTTAATTCATCGTATAATAAAACTAGATTGATTTGAGTAAAATTTATGAGGGACAAAAACCTCATGACAAATCAGGTTTAGGATATAAGCAAAATTCAATTCCTTCAACATCAAGAAACCCCCAATGTGTTAAAGAGAAAGGCAAACAAGTACAAATTCATAAAGATATAAATGCAAAATACCAAAAATGTAAGAAATGCATCGAATTATGCATTTAGGTATAGATTTGCCAATAACAACAAGGTCAAAAATAAATTAGGACCAAAGCATAACTATCTTAATCCAACATGATCAAACAACACATATTGTAAGGAACAATTGGATTGGAGATATGAAGCCAAAACTAAAGATCAAGCTCATCACAATATTAAAATTAATGAAAGATCAAGAATTGTTATTCAACAATCAAACAAATAAAAAATATACAAACCGAATTTCAATTATATATATGAACCAAAAAAATCAAGTTAAGGACTTAAAATTAGATTTTCAAACACGGTTTGTAAAGAAACATGAAAACACTCCCACAAAGGCATTTTGTAACTATTGTTGTAAAATGAGACATATTTCGCTAGAGTGTAAGTTCAAAAATCCAAATAACAAATTAAATATTGTTCATGTCCCTAAAACTCAAAAATAATTATATCATCACTTGATCAAAGCTCCCCAATGCGTTCATGCCATATACTTAGGGGGAGTTGAACAAATAAAATGCTAAAAATGATAAATTGATAATTTAATTCTAAACTATATTTTATACCTTCAAGTACTTTAAAATAACTAATGTAATTGTGATTTATAAAATTTTAACAACATTTGGTAAGTTTTTTTTTTTTGATAAAAACATTTGGTAAGTTATTAATTCTTAACATTTTCTTTTCCATCACAGAGACTTATATAGCCAATGACAAGGATCTATCAGATAGTAAAAGGCCCCGATCACGATCTTGTCACAAGTTTTTTAATCACCCAGCAATGAAATGATAACTTTTCTCCAACCTTTTAACTTTTAATCCTACTAAATCTTTCTAGTATGCTAGATGACTGGAAATAAAGCAATAGATCGTTTAGATTAGGGCCAAATCATCGGAAAAAGATTAGAGTTTCAGGAAAGGGGACCAAACAAACCCGACCACGTCACTAATGGGTCGACAGGCTAAAATTTCAAGCGATACTGCCACATGCATAGTGCATTCGTGCAAGAGAGAGAGATAGTCTAAGAGAGCGAGGAAGATGAAGAAAAGAGGAAGAAAGGGGAGAGCGAAACAACGCTAGGGTTAAAGAAATTTTATCTATATCTTCTCCTATTTCAACTCTACAATTCAAATAATTTCGAACTCGTAAAATCCTAAACATAAAAACACAATTAAACGAAACGAAATCGGTAATTTAATTTTACGTTGTGTTTAATTAACGGACCAGCCGAGATTTGCATTTAACATTGTGTTTAATTAACACAACTAAAAACCTTTGTGTTTAACGTTGCTTTCGCACGAAATGAAATGTAAAACACAAATTTCCATTGTGTTGACACCCCTAGCCCCGTTTTGTATTTCCCTCTATCCCAATCGATGATACTTTCCATCTCCAATGGGTACAAGAATGAATTCCTTTTTTTTTATTCATTACCCATAGACTCACAACACACACTCACAAACAAATTAGAAAATAAATTTGAAAACTCCAAAAAAGTAGTCCACATGAAAACTTGACCCCAAACCTCTTCCATAAAAAGCTTGTGCTTTCTGCTCCGTCGGGAATGAATTCCTTATTCGATTCCCATCTCTTCTCATATTGGTGGGAAAGAATTTATTCATTCGCATCATATTAGTTCTTTCTCATGAACTCTGGCGTTGCTCTCGATCTCTCCTTGTTATCTGCGAAAATGTGGCTGGAGAGATATCGCTAGGGGTGTAAATGGGTCGGGTTGGTAGGGTTTTGTTTAGATTTTCAACTCGTTAAATGCCATTCGGATTGTAGTATTTTCAACTCGTAATCAACCAATCAAAAATAAAAACCATCCAATTCATATTTTGTTTAGGCGGTCAGGTTTCGCGGATTTCACAAATTTCAATATTTCACAAAATTTTTTAATGATACAAAAGTAAAAGTAACAATTAAAAATAATTTAAATAACACATTGACGTCAATTCATACTAAAAATTAAAATTAATAAGTTTGACAAAAAAAATATACATGTAAGTTTGTGATGAAAATCGAATAAAAAACTTTATTAATAGCAGTAAAATTGTCTAATTAAATATAAAAGATCGGATCGAATTTCACCCATGTTTTATTTTACAATCCGTACCCACATATTAGATGTCGGATTCAACAAAATAAAAACCGTAACCGACCATAAAAATCGAAATTCGCATTTTTTTCGAGTTGAATTGATCGGGTAGGTTGGATTAATTGAGTTAGTCGGGTTGAACTTACATTCTTAGATATCGGTAGAAAAAAATGAGCCACAACGTCAAAGTCGTTTATTATGAGCACTCTTCTGATATCGGTTCTCTTTGCTCACTGGCACACTTCCACTGCTAGCTTATTTTCTAAATTATTTGTTTGTATTCCATCTTTCTCCTTACCAGTTACCAGGCTGGTTCTGTCGGCGATAAAAAAAATCAATCAGTAATAAATCAATCCTATACTATTTCAATTGGGTGAATTGATAGAAATTAATTGTCCTTAGATATTTCAAAGCACGTAGGAAATGTTGAATCAATATCAATTGGGCCATTTAGTTGTGACTTTAGTTGACAATTCTGTACTTAAAAATGCTAATACAAGTTGTAATTACTATCAACCTTCTTATTTAATCATGTTTGTCAGCTACTCGGATCATAAGATTTGAACTGTATAAACTGTATTTTGTGTATTAACTTGATACTGGCACAAGATGTGTATGATCATTCTAATGCTTCCAAGATTATATTGCCTAAGCGTTGCGTACAACATTGAAATTAAAATTGTATCCCAATCTAGACGAAGAGTTGCATTAAATGAAACATTAAAATCTGATTCTGAAAAAACACAAGAAGAGATACTTGACAACAAGTATTGGCAAATTACAACAGCTAGTGTTAGCTTTTCTCATAATTCCTCGTCTACTCTCATTTTCAGAAGCTGACCAATGTTGGATCTGTTTAAGCGTGCATAATGATCACGAAAAGTATAATTTCGTTAACTATTTCGTTAAAGAAAACGATCAAAACGATTGGAATGAAACATGACAATCTACTCATTCTCTTCACTTTTCATTCATTTCCTTTCTTATCACACTAAAGCAAAACAGAAACTAATGATTAACAATTCTAATCATAAACAAAAATCAAATCATTAATCTTCTCATTCGAGCAATCATTCATCTGCTCTCTTATCACATTCTCTCAGTATAATATTTTTTTCTGAAATCAAAACAACTCTAACAATACGCAGTCACAAACGATTACGAAATAACATGTTTTCGTTACAAATAATTGACAGACCTCCAATGCATCTTAAGAAATTTTAAGTGAAAAAAACATGGTCAAGAGATATTATTACCATCACGATGGATTGAGATACGACATCTCTTTCGTATTAGAAAATATCTAATGCAGTTTATACAAAAATCTTAGAGAATATTTCAGCCAAATATCTACTCTCTGATAGACTGTATCTGGACATGTGAAAAGTCCAAGTTAAGAGTCGTCAGTCCTCACACTTTTGTCGTTTTTAATAATATCAAATACTCTTTAAATGTGTATTTTATAACGTATGTTTATCTTTATACACCGAGAAATTAAGCGAGCTTCTAACATAATCCCAGATTTTGTTCCCCAACTTTATTTTCTAACTAAACAGATTAAAAATGAAAAAAAAGCAACACTAACTACAACTATACATACGTGCTCGCATTCCGCACGAAAAAAATTAAATTTTAAACTTTAATATTACAATAATAAATTATAATAAATCGTTTAATTAATATAAAAAATAAAAAGCAACGGCCAAAAAAATTCAAAAAAATGCTACAGTGCAAATTTTGTTTTCATTGAGGGACATATCTACGTACTCCGCCGTCCAACATTTTTTTGAATTATCAATATTTTGGTATGAATACCCCTCAAACATGTGATCTAAACATAAGGACTAGTTCTTCTTATCATATCACAAACAAATGCTGGAAAGAGGGAAACAAATGAGCAATTTAAACACAACAAACATGGCATCACATATTTGCATCCGTGGTCTTCTTGCAAAAAACATATATTTGCATCACAATGCGAGAGAAAATAACACTTGATGTTGCATATGACATATCGGATGTAAATGAAACGCTGATACAAATAACAAATCGGATGCAAATACTTACCATCAAGCGTATTCTCATCCGCGCCGGTGCATCCGCCTCCTGATGGTAAAGGTCGTTAACATCAGCTATCAGATGAAAATAACATTTATTACATCTGATCTTTCGGATGCAAATAACGCATCTTCCGGTAGTGGTTGTTATACATACGTCACAAGTTAATTTTATACACCATTGGCACACACACAAAAAAAGATGAGATAACAAAACAAAACTTCACAAAAATCACAGTCCGCAGCAATCTACAAGAACAGATAAGGCGAAATGGCGAATCATCAAAATCAGTCGAAGATTTCTCAAAAGGGCTTTTCTTTAAAACCCGGCCCATAACTGTTTTTATCCGACTGGAAACCTCTTGGGCCTTATTGATCTGAACATCATCTTGAAATAAAAATTAGCAATTTATACACAACACAACACAACATCGTTCTTCAAACGCTCATAAATATATCACAACTTAATTTTATATTAGATGAAAATCATAGGCCGAAGCAATCCACAAGAACAGACAAGGCGATCTCATCAGAAGAACCAAACGCAATATTCTCAAATGGGCTGCTCTTCAAAACCCGGCCCAAAAGTGTTCCTTTCAGACTAAAACCATCTTGGGCTTTATTGGGCCGGGTGTGCTCCTCTACCTGACCTGGCATGCTAGAAGGGAAAACCACACCGTTTCTCTCTCTCAACCTCGCCATCTCTGTGCTCAAAATGTCGATCAAACCAGACATCTTTTGATGTGTTTCTGTTGATTCTGTTGTTAATGGAAGAGAAATTGTCTTGACAAAGAGGGGAAGAGATGATATAAGAGATGGAGGTGAGCTGGTGAGCTGGTTGGGATTTTGTAGAGGAGAGGTTAAGGTTGTTTTATGTTGGGAAAGAGGAAAGACCATGGATTGAAGGAAATAGTTTTTGCCAAAACTGAGGGAAGCAGCTCATTGTTTCATTTAAATATTCTGTCCCTATTTCTTTGTTCAAAAGAGTGGTTTGTCACGTTGTTGTACTAACGCAAGACTTTTCAAGATGTAAGAAAAGTATGCTTCCAAGTTCCCACTAACCGTTTTTTTTTTTCATAAAAAATGTTTAATAATTTGTAGAAAAGTAAATAGGGAGGACTTTTTCGGTAGCATAGAAAAAAATTATAATTGAGATTTCAAATAAATAGTATACAACTTTATTTTGTAATTTTCAAAGAATGATATATATGTTAGAAAAAGTTTTCCATTATTTTACAAATTATTTTATATTTTTCTATCGATTAAAAAAAACTATCCCACTAACTAAAGGATGTGTAGAATGTAAAGAGTCAAACTAGAAGAAGAAATGATAAAGAATTGTGCCAAGTGAGAAAAAGAAAAAATGTTGGATTGTAATCTAAGTTGTGATAAAAAAAACATTGAAACTAGTATTTGGGATTCACCTAACATAAAACCATTTGTTTTCTTTCCCCGTTTCTTTTTGGAGAATTGAAGCACTTGTTTCTTAAAGTTTGTATGAAACTATTAATTAAGCACTTGTCTTTGTCATTTAATTGTTATTGGTGTAAAAAAATATACTATTAATATAAATTTTCACAAATACACATTAGCCAGAAGTTACTTTTTATTCTCTTTGTCATATGCCTTTCGATATAATTAATTTGTTAATACACAATCTTTTCATGATTGAAGGATTGGAATTGATACGTCAAATTTAATAAACAAAATTTGAACTACGTGTTATATTATTAACATATCAAGTATTGTCACTAATATTAAATTGAGTAATATAAGATATGTCATGTAAATGTGATTAATTAAGAAATAATATAATATGAATTTCATTAAGTTTTGTATACGAATACGTATAGAATTATAGTGAATTAATTATAATTATTGATGAATCAATTGTAATTAATTTAACTATTGTTAGTGTTAAGTTAAATGTCAGCAATATTGTTTGGATTAATTCAATTTATTTTGGATCAAGAAATCAAACAAAACGGGTCAGAGAACAGATCTTTGCGAATCGTAATTAGAATAATTGTTATTAATTATGAGATCTCTCCAATATACATTAACACTAGTATTTTGTCTGCATTTGTGCCGTTCCATTTGGAATTTCATCATGTGAACTCTGACATTCGCAATCAAATTTTGCATATCAAGGATTGTCTACTCCAAGCAGCATATACACTGGAACCTTGACCTCTCATGTGTGTGTGTGTGTGTGTGTGTGTGTCTGTGAAGGCCGCTGCGGTACACCAACAGGGATGCAACAGTCTGGATTACTTCTCCGAGAGATAGCCATGACTACCCATAGTGGAACCACAAAGCCTAGCATGAGTTGTACCTGCTCAGCTGCTCTTCAACTGAAGGTGTTTCTCTCCTCTTGGTGAGTAACTGTGTTGTCTATTCTTATTTTTTGTGGTAATTTTGTTTTCTAATTTCTTATGTTTCCATGAATAAGATATATACTGAAAATGCTTCAGTTTGACCTGACTGGTAGAATCTCAACAAAGGAAGTGATGGAGCATCCTTACTTTGATGCCCTAAATAGATTACAATTTTGTGAAAACATTACATATCTTTCAATTGAAATTCTCTGTGAATGGATTTATATTTAAAGAATCTTATAATGATTTATGTTCACTGTTTGTTGGAGAGACTGATATAGATGGACCTGAAGCTAAATTAGATCTCCAATTCTGCCTTTTTTATATTTCTTTTTACGGTAATGTGGCTTTACAGTTTTACCCCTCAAAAGTGTAAAATTTGTGAGCTTTGTTTTGATAAATAATACTTCATCTGCCTAATTCAAGATTTGGTCATAACTATATCAATCTGTTCCATGTATTAAATAAGACCTTTGTTTCAGTTAATAGAGCTGCTGCGATGAGGCCTCTTTTGGTTTCCATACCAGTCAGTACGTATTATTTTAATACCTCTTTATTAGACAACTTATGAGTAATAATTTTGTTGACAACAGTTACTCATTTGATTTATTTATTACTTGCTTACAAGGACAAGTCGGTATCATATAATCAATGAATATTGGTTTCAAACTTCCAATACTTTTGTATTACTGACCTGTAATAACTTCTTTGGTTGGTAACCTATAAAATAAATCTATTAATTGTTGATTTAACTTTCTAATTGTTGATGCAGCTTACTTTGTTTCTCAAACTGAACAAATCAATTAACTATATATATGCAAGCAGTTTCTAGAGAGTAAGCATTTATGCCAATGCATGATCAGTAAATCATCTCTTTGTTAGTCGACTCCCTTTGTTTCTAATGAAGTTAAGAGTACATATTTTACTTTTTCACTTCTTTGTTTGGTGGTCTTTGGGGGCAGAATTCTTCTGTTATCTTCTGATTTTTTTTTTGTTTTATTCCCTCCTATTTCTCTATTGTCGTGTTATTATTGTGTTGTATGTTAATTTGACTCAGATTCAAACTTTGTGCCACATCTTGGTCTTATGCAGGTGAGTGAATCGTTGAAAGGGTCGAAGCTTCGAAAAAACAGTGGCAGCCATGTCAAAGTTAAATTTATTAGTTCATCAAAAGAATGCTAGTATGATTGTTTGTTCTTTTAGAATCATTTATGCGATTTAGTCTACAGTAACCCTTGATATATATTCGTTTTATTTTGTTTGCAGTTAAGTGGAAATTAAGTAATTATAAAAATTTATGTTTTCTCCTTGAAATAAATTTTGTCTGTTCAATAATATGTCACTAATGCATATATTGTTGGTGGAATTATAATTTATATTAGAAAGTATAAGAAGTTCAAAATTACAATCCTAAGATTAGTCTTTGCAAAGGAGAGCTAGCTAGCTATATAATTCCACGCATTTACGCATTCCAAGTTTCCTCCTATTTTTTTCTTCCTAAATTTGAACTGTTAGAGCTCCAAGTCTCCAATTATGACTTGTCTTTGGTTTTGCAGTCCTTCTGTGGGCCTGAAGAAAAAGGCCTGTCAAGTCTTCTGGCCCACAGACTATAAATTCAGCTGCCACTAGCCCACTACCTTTACTTTTCCTTTCGAAGTGATGAAAGGTTACAACCCTTTTTGACTTCTACTTCACTAAGACTTTTCTGTGATTAACACACTATAGTTTATACATACATAATTACATATTATTTATGGCAAATTTGATCAAACCATCTTCCTACTTAGTAGTGGTTTCTGACCACCATAAAGCATATATGACAGTAAATTGTGTGCATGTCACTTCTGAAACCAGTGACGTGTAAAGTAAAAAGAAGTCTCTTACACAAACCTCAATTATACTTTTTGGTACCCAATAAATTTTCTTGTTTAGAGCTGTCAATGTTCAAAAGGATAACTCAAATATCTGTATTAGTTGACCGTTACGTTTAATCACGCTCGCATTTCGCGTAAAAAACGTAAGATTATTTTTTGTTTGCATTGCATCCAAATAAAACGGTCCAAACGATCGAAACGTTCAAATTTTTTTCGGGTAGTTCTTCTGTATTTGAACTTATCGGATTCTTTTTCTTTAGATTTTTGTCCTTCGAATTCTTGGTCGTCGGATTCAGATTCTGATTCCTCGGATTCGAGACTTCGAAATTACTATTTTCAACATCCTCCCTTAATCTCAAATCTCGAATGTCTTTCATCCCGAACTTCTGCTTGCAGTTCTCAAATATGGTTTCAGTAATGCTTTCGTGAAGATATCTACAGTTTGGTCATGACTTTGCACATGAACCACCCGAATTACCTTTTCTTTGATGTGTTTCCGAATCGAATGAAATCTCACATCAATGTGTTTGCTCCTCTCATGATACACCGGGTTCTTGGCTAACTCAATTGCTGATTTGTTGTCTACTCGAATTTCGGTTGCCTCATGCTGCAAGAGCTTTAAGTCGTGCAGCAAGTTCCTCAACCATATTGCATGGTTGACACAGAGTGATGCTGCTACATATTCGGCTTCACAGGTTGATAAGGTGACGATGGGTTGCTTCTTAGAGAGCCATGTGAAGACTGTGCCTCTCATGTAAAATGCAAAACCCGTGGTGCTTTTCCAATCATCGATGTCACCACACCAATCACTGTCTACAAAACCTACAAGTTCAAAATGGTTAGTTTTCGTGTAGTGTAACCTGAGATCTACTGTTCCTTTGACATATCTCAGGATTCTCTTAGCCGTTTTCAAGTGTGAGGCCCTCAGGTCCTCCATGAATCTACTCGCTACACCGACCGTGAATGCTATGTCCGGCCTTGTGCAAGTTAGATATCTCAGGCTACCGATTAGACTCCGGTATTGGTTTGCATCAACCGGATCTCCTCCCTCAAACTTTGAAAGTTTTGCACCGAGTTCTATCGGTGTTGTAACCGGGTTGCTGTTTTCCATCCCGAACTTCTTCAGGATGTCTCTTGCATACGCTCCTTGGAAGAGAAAGATTCCCGTGGAGTTTTGCTTCACTTGTAAACCGAGAAAGTATTTCATCAATCCGAGATCCGTCATCTTGAATTCTTTCTTCATCTAAGTTTTGAATTCTTCAATTAATTTCCGACTGTTCCCCATGAATATCAAGTCATCCACGTATAGTACAACAATCAAGATTTCTTCTTTCTTTGCCTTCACGTAGATGGCATGTTCGAACAGACATTGTCTGAATCCGTGTTCTTTGAAGTAACAATCAATCCGTGTATTCCAAGCTCTCGGCGCCTGCTTCAATCCGTACAAAGCTTTTCTAAGCCTCAGCACTTTGTGCTCTTCCTTCGATTTCATATACTCGGGTGGTTGTTCGACATATACTTCTTCCTCGAGTACTCCATTTAAGATTGCCGACTTCACATCCATCTGGTATACTGACCACTCGAATTGTGCTGCTTGTGAGATTAGTAGCCGGATTGTTTTCATCCGAGCTACTGGTGCAAAGACTTCATCATAGTCTATCCCGGCTTTATGCCTGTATCCCTTCACAACCAGCCTCGTCTTATACCTTTCAATTTCACCTTTCGGATTCATTTTCTTCTTGTAAACCCATTTTACTCTGATTGGCTTGTGCCCTTTTGGCAAGTCTACTAATTTCCAAGTCTCATTTTCTCAATTACTTTAATTTCCTCGTCCATTGCTGCTTTCCATTTTCATCCCGGTCAGCTTCTTCAAATGAGATTGTCTCAGCGTCGGCTAGTAAACATACCAAGTGTACGTCGCTTGTTGACTCATACAGGTCTTGGAGACTTCGATATCTTGGATTCCTGGGTTCATTTTCACTATCCGAGGTCTTAGAATCTGTTTCATCTCCCGATGTTCCCGAACCAGATGCTTCATCTGCCCAAGGTGTCATTTCAATTCTTTTCTCAGGGAGATGTTCTTCCTGTTGATTCTCCCAGTCCCAGCCAACTTCTTCATTTATTTCAACATCTCGACTTATCACGAGTTTCTTCTCTGTCGGATCGTACAACTTGTATGCTTTCGACTTCTCGTCGTAGCCAATGAAAATAAGTTTTCGACTTTTGTCTTCCAACTTTGTTCTCTCCGGGTCTGGCACATGAGCATATGCCACGCTCCCGAATACTCTCAAGTGACTTACATTGGACTTATAGCCGTTCCATTGTTCTTGCGGAATCTTGTTCCCGAGGGCATTGTGCGGACACCTATTCTGAATGTAAACAACGCATTGAACTACTGCTGCCCAAAACTCCTTTGGCATGTTCTTTGTCTTCAGCATAGACCAAACCATGTCCATAATTGTCATGTTCTTCCTTTCTGCCACTCCGTTATGTTGTGGAGTGTAAGGTGCCGTCCAAAATCTTCGAATTCCCTATTCTTCACAGTAACCCTTGAATTTACCCGACATATATTCTCTTCCCTGTCTGATCTCAGTGCACGAATCTTTTGTCCTGTGGACTTCTCGATTTCAGCCTTGAATCTTCGGAAAGTTTCAAAGGCTTTGGACTTCTCCTTCAAAAAATATACCCAACACTTCCTTGACAAGTCTTCAATGAATGTGATGAAGTATTTCTTCTCGCTGAACGATCCAGGGGTTATGGGTCCACAGATGTCGGTGTGCACCAATTCGAGTATTCTCTTTGCTCGATATTGTGCTTTTCCGAACGAGTTTTTCGCCTGTTTCCCGATTACACACCCCTCACAAAACCTTTTCCCGAATTGTATATTTGGCATTCCCTGAACCAAATTCTTCTTTACTATTTCACTGAGTCTGATATGTCCTAAATGATCGAACCTCAGATGCCACAACCAGTCTTCATCATTCCGGCTTATCTTGAGACATTTTCCCTTTATCTTTCTCAAGTTCAACTTGAATTCTGTTCTGGCCTATTTCTACCCGGGCTACATCTTTACCAGATTTATCTCTCAGGTGTAGGATCCGTTTTTTCATAAACACTAAGTATCATCTTTCCATGAGTTGGCATATACTCAGTGTATTACTTTTCATTTCGGGTATGTAGTATACATTCTCAATGATACATACCTTCCCGTTCTTTTGTACACAGTTTATCTTGCCTCGGCTTTTGACCTTGACTTTTGACGCATCCCCGAACGAGACAAATCCTTCTATCTCGATCATCTCCTTAAAAAGATGTTTGTGACCCGTCATGTGGTTACTTGCTCCCGTGTCAATGTACCACTTTGTCTCGTTCTCTTCATTCGGGTTGTTATGCGCCATGAGCATCATGCTGTCTTCAACTTTCTCATTGGTATGTGCATAGTTCACATTTTGGTCTACCTTCTTCTCGGCCCAACAATCACTTGCTTAGTGACAGTGTTTGCCGCAGTTCCCTCGACCAGAGCAATCAACATTTGGCTTGTTCCCTCGACCAGATCTGCCTCTGCCCCGTCCTCGGGTAGTCTGGTTCGATTGGCCTTTGTCTCCTCTGCCTTGTCCTCGACCACGACCACCTCCTTGGCCACGTCCTCAATTTTTCTGCTGGGCATACATCGCCTTCTCGTCAGCAGTTTTTACTTGAAGTGCCTCCTCGGCTACTTCCTTCTCCTTCTTCTTTACATTCCTCCTCTGTTCGTGTGCCATGAGCGAGTCAGCAAGTTCTTCCACCGTCAGCACATTAAGATCTTTTGACTCCTCTATTGCACACACTATAGTTTCAAAGGCTTCGATCGCTGACCTCAGGATCTTCTCCACAATCTGAGCTTTTGTCAGTGTCTCGCCATTTCTTTTCAACTGGTTAACCACCATTTGCACTCTCATGATATAGTATGAGATGCTCTCTGTTTTTTTCATTTTCATTAATTCAAGCTCACATCGTAGAGTTTGGAGTCTCACTTGTTTTACTCGATCTGCACCTTTGTATGCAGCATGTAGTGTCTCCCACGCCTCTTTTGACGTGTTTGCACTTGCAATCTTCTCAAAACCAGCTTCATCTACTCCTTGATACAGGATGTATACGTAGAGTGTTGTTTTGTCTTTCATTCTCTTTTCTTTCAGGGTTTTCAACGCTGCTGTTGTCAACCCTTCTGTGGTTGCCACTTCTTCGTATCCAGTCTCAACTATCTCACATGCATCTTGGGCTCCAAGCAGTGCTTTGATCTGGATGCTTCATTTGCCGTAGTTGGACTATGTGAGTTTTGGCAGAGCCATAGATCCTAGTGAGATGTTCCTAAAATTAGTCATGTTGCTTTGCTACCAATTTGTTGAGGTGAGGGGTGTCGGTTCTACTTGCACCTGGGTGCTTTGCACTCAAATTTGGGTATTAAATCACAGGTGGAGTCCACTCTTCTCACAACTCACTATGTTAATGGTGGCTAAAACCTGCAAACGGATTGTAATTCGGGAGAGATAAAAATTCAACTAAACAAACTTTTCTATTAAGCAGAAGAAATATTACAAATACAAAATAGTTGAATTCTCACAATCTCATCATCTTCAAATGCAGCAACAGTGCTGCTATTTATACTACTCAGTGCATTAAATGCTACTGCTAACCTAACTCATTAATATTTGACTGCTCACCTAACCTATTAAATGCAGTCTTTCTCGGAACTAACAATAATTAATTTGTTCTGAATTATGTGTCGTCTCTTCGGCTTTTGTGTACTAGTCGGGATTGCCATCCCGGCTTGTCTTCATCTTTGTGTATCCAAATTCTTCCTGTTTGGGTATTCTTCCCGAGTGTCTTCTAACGATCGACCATCTTACTCAGTTTTCTCATACCGAGGTTGTTGTCTTTGGGTAGTTCTTCTGTACCCGAACTTACCGAATTCTTTCCATTTAGACTTTTGTCCTTCGGATTCTTGATCGTCGAATTCAAATTCCGATCCCTCGAATTCGGGACTTCGAAATTACTATTTTCAACAAAAACTACTATCTTTGATGCCAGTACACTCTTGCCCACTGCATATTACAAAGCAGAAAACCAGAAAATAATAAATAATAAATTTTTACTAGTTCGATGCCATGAACACCAAAAAAAAAAACTACTAAGAAAGTCCACAGAAACGACAAGCAACAATCACAGCAAGCATACATACACAGAAAATCAGAAAATTCCTACCAAAATTCAGAAAACCAGTAAACTAATAAATTGTTGCTACAACAGTCAATTCAACCTCCAAACTCTCTAAAAACAAGCAAATCCTAGATCTACCACTTACCAAAAAACCCTAGCTTTTATTAAATCCCGATCACTAACGAGCAAAAATTACAAGCAAACCCTAGTCCGAGGCTCCACCACCACGAGTCCTGATTTCGGGGTTACATCCTTCCTTCTTGCTCGTGGTTGGTGAGGCTGATGGAGATCTGTCCCGACAACAACCTTACCTCATTCATTTTTACTCTTTTCCTTTTCCTTCTTCTCTCTTCCTTTCCTCGTTTGTGTCAGCAAAGGATTTCTTACTTTCTTTTAAAAGCACCGAAGGGAAGGGAAGTGCATGTGATACATTTTTACTCCGAAAAAACTTACTGTGAAATCCAAATAATTGTAGTCATGCGCAATTAAACGAAAGAGGGAAACTAAACGAAATGGAAATGGTCAGTTTCGTTTAATGGACGAAATTATCATATTTTCGTTGAACGTTTGGTTGACAACCCTACTTGTTACTGAAGGTAGCTATATTCTTCTCCAAACAATCTTGAAATTAGAAGTTTGACTATTGTTCAATTATGGGATACACAATATGCAAAAGAAAAGCCATGTATCAATAATATTAGTTTGCCTGTTCAAGCCTCATTTTAGCTCGCAGTTCATACAACAAACAGAAAAATTACATGTTACTTTTGAATGCAATCCACACTAAGCACAAGGAATTTTAGTTTGTTTGAACTCTGAAGGTAGAAATCGATATTCCAACTCTACCTTCCCAGAGTGATTTCTAAATTTGGAGCCTTTTGTACCATCTTGTTAGTAGTGTTTCCAACAGTGAGAGAAAATTTATCAGCACTGCATCCTTCATTTGAAGTTCTCTTTGCATGATCAACGCTTCCTCTTTTCTCTAATGCCGATGCCTTTATGGTCTAACAAAATGACAAAGTATGCATGGTTTCCGGAAGTCAATAACTAGGATTAAGTAATAAAAAGGTAAATCTTATTCAGTTCATGAAATAAAATAATAGTTAGATAACATAGACAAATTAAGGGTGCCAACAACAAAATTGCAGCAATGCAATAACAAATTAATAAGAGGTGGGTTGAAACTAAGCAAGCTAATTACAACCAAAAAGAGAAAATTGAACAGCTACCTGTTTTTCTTTTGAGAATGACAATGAGGCTTGCTTGTTAGCATGCAATAATTCACTTGCTTCAACCGAAGGATTTAACCTAGGTGCATGCACATAAGGAGAGAGATTAGTGGGTTCCACTGCCTTATAAACACAGTCAGTACTCAATTATTACTTATCATATTAATTAATTTAGAGTAAATATACAGATTAAACTAAAAAAAAAATTACATTTTAGATTCTGGACAAAATTTACATTTACAATTACTTTTGGGTAAGTGTGATATTTATGCACATATAATTCTTGTCGTATGCAAATGTTTGCTTCTAGCTATTTGGGATACCATGCATCTGTTGTGTTGGATAGAGACAATGGCTCAGAACAAGTTAAGGGGCCCATGAATGCATCAAAGCGTTTAAATTCCCTCCAGGCATCATTTTCTGGTTTTGTTGTGATGCTGATGCATGTGTTTTAAATTTTGTAAACTGGTGCTTTCAACCTCTAGGTTTTATTTCTCAAAGGTACAAGAGAACAATCAACCTATTTAATTTAAGATCAACATTGACTCTTAAATAATTGCCAAGTCCATGCATGTCGCAGACCAATAAGAAAAATGCTCAAAGAAAAATGAGACATGACAGTATAGGTAAAATTTCTCCAGCGTAAAACCAGAAATTAATTACAATAAACTTGCTTTTCTTATAAAATAAAGTGGTAGAGCACCCCTGTACTAAGAAAAAAGAAATTAACCGGGCGATAAAAGAAGAAAAGTAATGAGCAAGATTCGACTCAATTTGATGCCATTCTCATTTATTTGGTTTCAATTCTCTTCACTAAAGATTAATAATAAGAAAGAGTTCATGGAACAAGGCGTTTTTTTCTTCACCTAAATGAGTACTAGATATAAATCTAATGAAGATCCTCAAAAGAATGTAAAACTAATCTGGTATAATTGGGTTATCTTAGTACCTTTCAAGCATGTACATTTCATATTTAACTTTTGCAATTAGTGACAACTTCAATTAATTTCAAGTACATTCATTAAAGTTATCAATGACAGCTGCAATATAAATCTTTCTTTTAGAGAGTTAATTAAGTAGGTTGATGTCTACTTAGAACTTTTATTAAACCAAGAAAAGGATTTATGATAGTGGATAAGGATAGGAGCTTGCTACAACTTATAGGTCAGTTGTTCAGAAATATTAAGGAAGAAATTACATTGGAGAAAAGATATTAATATGTAGATGGCTAGATGCACAGTCCTAATTTTCACTGCCAGGTGTAATAACTGCATTTCAATTCACCTTCAAAAAAAAGAAATAACTGCATTTCAATTTTATCAGAAACTCCCAAGCAATAAAACAGAAATTAACCAAAAACAAGGATGCAGTTGACACGTGCAGAAAACAGCATAAAAGATTATCACATATATAGAAGCATCTACTGGCACAGCAAAAGGCTGAGTTTGTCCCCAGTGAAACAGTAAAAACATCTTGTGCAATCCGTTTCCATTTCATCAATTCTTTTTAGTTTGTCATTACCTCCGAATCAATATATCTCTCTCTCGGTTAAAACTCCTATTTTTTTATTTCTTTGTTTTATTTTTTTTCTGAATGGTTGAATTATATTACCTTCTCTTTTTTTTAAAATAATTGTCAGAAGCTGACAAAATCGGCTCCCTGCTCACTAGGTTCTAAATTTGTAATTATATGCTAGCTCTCAGTCTAATACCAGAAATTAGTTAATATTATAGTTATTTCTATTTTATTTTTATTTTAATTATTTTGCTATTCTCAGTAGCATAAAATCATTTAACAAATATATATGTGAATGACCGAAAGAGGAATAGAATACTGTCACAAGAACTATAACTAAAATGAAATAAAATTTTGCATCGTATTTGAAACAAATAATTAGCAAAATTGAGTTCAGTAATGTTTTTTTTTTTTTGTGAAGCACATTTTATTATGTTCATATATTCAAATCTTAATTAAAAAAATAAAAGCAAGCATAAATTTATCAAATTGTCTTGTTTAACTATAAACAAACTATCATAGATTTTCAATATTAAGCACACTTGTCAAGTGTTGAAGAGATTACATTCATGTATGCAAATTTAGTATGTGCTAGTTATCCGATAGCATGTCGATAGTATATATTCACTATATACAAATATATGATTAATCAAAGACAACAAGATTAATTCAAAAAAATAAATCAATGCTTAAACTGATTATCAAGTTTACTTCAACAAGAAATAATAAATAGAAAATATGAGGAATGGAAGGACACAAACCTAGTGTACTTGGGAAGTGGTAGTGGCCTGCAGGAGAAGGAAGTGTTGATACCACCAGAGGAATCACATGCAATTCCAGTTTCTGTTGCCTCCACTTCCCTGCAGCTTATCCATACTGCTCCAATCTCTGCCTGCCTAGCTTGTGGTTGTCCTGCACCATCTCCATTTTACCATCAGTCTCAAACAATTTAGTCACTATTTTTTTCCAACATTGAAGGACAAATGTACTTCAATTGTTGATGTTGATACTACAAGTGATTAACTTGCCATAAATCATTCATTTTTGTGAGGAAAAACGGTAGCAAAGATTAAGCTGGTTCGGCGTAAACAGTTACAGTCTATTAATGTTGTTTTCGGCGTAAACAGTCTATTAATGTTGTTTTAGTTAATAATGCATGCTTGATAACTAGTTGTGTCAGGTAATATCTAGCCATTGCCCTTAAATTATATTGGTAATTTATTGAGTGCCGTCATATAATTAATAATTCAACATACTAGCAGAGACATAATGAAAATATTTACGGCAGCTTGAATATAAGAATATAAATTGTTGGGTAACTAAACTAAAAGTGGATATTTAGAATTATAGTCTTCCACTTATGTGATAATATAAGGTATGTAGATATGTAACATAAAATTAAAATACTTGAATTAACATTTATGTGTAAAAGTGTGTTAATTCAAGTATTATTATGTTCTCGTGAGACTTTTTATCACAATGATTACTTTACTAATTAAATACATTTTTTTTTTCACATTTATGATGATTAATTCCTCATCAAATTGACTATGAATGTTTTGTATGTTCCACTAGTTGTTTTGAACACAATTATCGTTGTACTAACATTATGTTCATGTTAGAAAGGAACAACGTGTGATTATAGTGCATTATTTATGGAGAAAATCAAAAGCTAAGAGTTAAACTGAGGTAATTAATTATAGTACCTGCAACCCTATCTGTGCTCTTCACTGTTCGATACATCTGCGACAAAAATAAAAAATCAAAACTATTAAGGACAAAGAAGAAAACTAAGATCCAAGAGCTAAGCTTAACAGATGCCACTTTTGTGTTTTGTCTCATATACTTGTATCTATTGCTAGAAACTAAAAATCAACTCTGGTCTCTGGCAAATTTAACTAAACCGTAGACTAAACAGGATAGATCTAGAATTACTTGGTAGTAGAAAGACAAAAAGTATAAAACAAAAGGATAGAATTAAGTTTCCAAGCTAGAATTATTGTCATTTATTCTTTTTGCATATGCCGTTTGATTTATCCTTTTTATTCTTTCTGTACCTGAAGGTGGCTTTTTATGTGCGCTAGAGTTAGCTCCTTGACATTCATCAATTCCAATACTGATTTTGGAGTGGCTCCTGCAAGCAGAAAATTCTAAATTAAAACTTTAGAAGTCTCCATGCGCAATTAGAAACATTTAATTAGATGGGAAAACTTCATAAAAATAATGTTATCTGTGGGAAAGAAATTTTATTTGTACTTGAAGAAAAGTTACGCAACTAGCAAGTCAGAACATTACTAGCAGTGATTGAAGCTATGATGTAAAACAATGGGGAGGATATTATTTAATGAAAAAAAAATTCCAATGCAAACAAAAATCAAGCAGTGTGCATGCATTTAAAAATTAAAATAAATAGATTTATGAGAAGCAAAAAGCATATAAAGAAATCCGGAACCACAGTTCATAACAGATAACTGACTGTTAAGCTTGAAATTTTGAATTCACAAAATTATATTATTTATGAACAATACTTGATCAAGAAAGCTAAACATAATGAAATTCAGAATATGGATGCTCATGTATATTCATCATCACATCTTACTGTCAGGATGAATACATTATATGATTATAATATAAAACAT
Organism: Eleocharis quinqueflora; assembly: GCA_964058865.1. Taxonomy (NCBI): domain Eukaryota; kingdom Viridiplantae; phylum Streptophyta; class Magnoliopsida; order Poales; family Cyperaceae; genus Eleocharis; species Eleocharis quinqueflora. Next base: position 98,081 of record CAXKVX010000679.1, read on the forward strand.
CGTGATCTTCAATGTCAATTTATCCAGAGAGGAGAAAGTTTTCTTACTTTCATGGCCACCAAGGAGTTGCACCGCATGAACAAAGCACGCATGAAGCGCTGTCGTCCATCTCATCCTCGGCGCTCTGGTGCTTCTCTTACCTCCTTGCACTGACCTTGAACTCTTCTTGAGTTTATACATCCTAGGCCTTTGCTCCTGTTGATTATGAAAGTTATATCGTGCCAGATCTATCGTTCCCGATGTACTGCTTCTGGGGTCAGGCGTAGATGTGTTGAGAGTGAGGCTTAGTGTTGGTTCATGGCATGTAGGGTTTTGACTGGTGTTGCTACTGCTAGTGCTGCTTGAGGAATCGGAAATGGAGTCCTGATTATGATCCAAGAGAAATGCTTTTCTCATGGATGCATTTGTGGAGATGGATATATATGGAGGACTTATTTGAAGAGAGAGATCAGGGTTTCTTGGGATGTTGCATGGATTGAGGAATTGTAGATTGATCTGTTTTGGCAATGTAGCGTTACTATGCATGATGGAATTGATTGAGGTGTGGGGGGAGAGAGAGAGAGAGACAGAGAGAAGGTTGAGTAATTTGGTGATCAATTTTAATTAGAGGATGTGGAGACAGACTGGGAGAAGGAGAGAAAAGGGGAAAGTCAGAATAGGGGACAGTGAGTGAGAAAGGGAAGGGATGATGGAATATTGATCGAATATTGGAGAATTAAAGGAGAAGAGATGAAAAGGAAAGGCGATTGATGGATGGATGTATGATGAATGTAGAAGAGAAGTGATGAGTGATTAGGTCATGAGTGGCTTATCATTTGTATGGAGGCTATGTACACCACGGCGTATTAAATAAGTAGGAGATGCTATGCAAAGCAAAGCAATAGTCTGCTGCTGTTGGCATTTATGTTTCGGATTTGTTGTGGCATGCTGCTTGCAAATCATTCACGTAAGGGATTTATCATACATCTCTTTTCTATGTAATATGAAAATTAGAACTATAATTTACGAATCATTCAATGTATGTGAACCGAGTTTCAAACCAGACTCAGCTACAAGCCTACAAATATGGTTATGAAACTCGGTCGGTTGATTCCGATCCGAGTTGGTCGAGTCAACTCGGAATCGGCCAGAATCAAGTCGAGTTTTATCCGATATGATTCTCATGTATGTGCGAGTTTTACTCGATGACTCGGATGAATAGTGTCGAGTCATGCCAATTCCGACCGATTTCTAGCCGAGTCAGTCGATTTCTGGCTGAGTCAATCGAGTTTTACAGATGGATCCTCTACATTTTACATTTTTGGAACTTCAAGATTCGCCTTTGGGCTTCAATCTTAGCCCATGGATCCCAGAGAGTATGCTAGATTAACCAAACTTATTCAAGACTATGTCACCGACTCCGCCAAATCGAAGGTTTCTTTTGCAGAAATACTTCTCAAGGACCCCACTTCCAGAGAAACAATGGAGAAGAACAGAAGAAGTCAAAATGGAGGTATTAGATGGCCTTGTCGCTTTCAGCAATAAACAAAATCTGACATGAAGGTTTCAGATGTCTCGTAAGCAAGAGCAGCTCCAAAGTTCTCGAAGGCTAATGATAACTCCAAAAAGGATACACGACGGTGCTTTAGATGCAGTGCAAGGGGTCATCTTGCAATGGTCTGCAAGAACACCAAAATCTGCTTCAAATGTGGAAGGACGGGTCATATAGTTGTAGCTTGCTCCTCAAACCATTTCCGTAAAAAACAAATCCCTTCTTAGCATCAAATCTGTTCTCCTCATCAACAACGCAAACAATCGTCACAGTTACCTCTCACTTCTCAAGAATTCCCTGAGCTTCATCAATTGACTAATCAAGATTCAAGCAAACCTCAATTACAGCAAATTAACAATCAGTCTGAATCAGCATCAATGACATACGTTTACCCGTTGAAACTAGGGGGATCTAACTATGAAAAGCTGCATACCTCGCTAAATCATAGCTTTATCATCCAGGCTCCGGAAGGGATTGGCTTAGCAGAAATTAGAGGGGGTTTGCAACTATCTCATCAAGCGATAGGTAACTGGTCAGTGGGTATGCTATGTAACCAAAGGTTCTTGATTGAAGGACCTCCTTCATGGGACAGATGAATGGGCACTCTTAGAAGCTGAAAACAAGTTGTTGAGAAAGGAATTGAGAACTTTGAAAGAACAAGAAAACACTCAAGCACTGGCAACATATGGGGACAGTAGTAAATCGAAAGAGAAGAAACAGAAGACATGTGATTTAGCAGTTCAACCTCAAAATTCTTTTCTTCAATTGATTCCTAAAAGACCCCCTAAAGGAGCTGATTTGAGAAGGTAGTAACTGAAGCACAAAGGATTGCTTGCTACTTATGGTACAAATTTACCTTTTTCTATCATATCTGAAGATATGATTGGTATCCTATTTTCAGATTTAGGAATTCAATTTTCAGATGAATATGCTCAACATACATACATTCACAGTTTTAGGCAAATAGAACATAACAAACAAATTGCAATAATTGAAGATATGATTGGTTTTTTTAATGAAGCAATTCATAATTTTAAGTAAAGATAATAGTTTAAAACATTTATTAATAGGGACTTATCTTACTATTAATGATAATAGTCAGTTTCAATATAAGAGGTCTAGGAAAATTAGAGAAAAGGAAATTATTAAAGGAATTAATATTATCAGAAAAAATAGATGTATTATGTATACAAGAAACAAAATTTATGGTCTTTCATTCCTGCTAATGGTTCAGCTGGAGGTATTTTGTTAGGTCTTAATAAGGATAAAATTACAGCTATCAATTGGATAAAGGGAATACATACACTAATCGTTGTGGCTCAAAATAAAATAGATAATTAACTATTTTCTTGCACAAATGTTTATGGACCTACAATAAATTCACAAAGAGATAAGTTTTGAAAGGAATTAGATTTTCTCAGTACTATTATTAATATACCATGGGTAATAACAGGTGATTTTAATGTCATTAGAAATAGACATGAAAAAATTGGATTATCTTTTGATCAAAGAAATATGGAGGCTTTCAATAATTGGATAGATAATTCTTATTTAATTGAATACAAATGTACTAATAAGAAATACACTTGGGCCAGAGGGGGTTTAAGCAAACAACAAGCTTGTTTAGACAAATTTTTAGTGAATATAGAATGGAATACATTATACTATAACACCAAAGCTTATGCATTAACAAAACAGCTTTCTGATCACAATCCCATATCTAAATTATGGTATACAGGAAAAATTCAAACAATATCATTTCAAATTTGAAAAATCATGGCTTCAAATAGAAGGTTTTGAAAATTTGATTGCAAACTGGTGGTCCCATATGGTTCTTGGCAACAACAAAGCTCAAGACTGGCAATTATAAATAGCCAGCTTAAGACAAAAATTGAGGGGTTGGAGTGCTAATATTAGAAAAGAGACAAGACAACAAAAAATTTCTTTACAAAAATCAATACATGAATATGAACTTTTGTCTGAAAATAGAGATCTAGATGCTGAGGAATTACAAACATTTTTATCAGTTAAAGGGGAGTTAACAGAATTGCATAAATTAGAGGTAATTTATTAGCATCAAAGGGCAAAACAAACTTGGCTTAATGAAGGAGATGCAAATACTACATATTTTCATAAAATAGCTTCATACCAAGCATATAAAAATAATATTACTTCATTAAAGATAGATGATGAAGTCATTATTGATGAAAATATTATAAGGAAACAAGCATTCAAGCACTTTAAAGATATGTTAAGAACTGTTAATCAAATTCAAGCCTCTTTTGAAGAAAATATTTGGGAAGAACATGAAAAAGTAACAGTTGAAAAAAAATTAAATCTAATAGCACCATTTACAATGGAGGAAATAAAAAATGTTATTTTTGAAATGAAACCTGATAAAGCACCAGGCCCAGACGGCATTCCAATCTTATTTTATCAATTTTTTTAGGAAATTATAAAATATGATCTAGTAAGTATGTTTGAGGAATTTCATAAAAATAACTTTGATTTATCAAAACTGAATAGAGCTTACCATATGTCTAAACCAAAGGTTCAAGATGCAGCAACTATATCTATGTTTAGGACAATTAGTTAATTGAATTGTTCTTATAAAATATTTACTAAGGTATTAGCTAATAGGCTTTATCCTATTTTGAATAGATTAATTGGTTATAATCAAAATGCTTTTTTAAAGGGTAGATATATAATGGACAATATCATAACAGCACATGAGATTTTAGATTCTGTAATTAAAAATAAGGAACAAGGCTTACTGATAAAATTGGATTTTGAGAAAGCTTTTGATCAATTAAATTGCGATTATTTGTTTGAGCTTCTAAAACAAAGGGGTTTTGGTGATTTATGGGTTAAATGGATTAAAGCTACCTTGATTAAGGGACATAGTACAGTTTTAATTAATGGACAAAATGGTGCTTATTTTGAATGTAAAAAGGGTGTTAGGCAAGGAGATCCTCTATCTCCATATTTATTTATTTTTGCAGTAGAAGGATTAAATAAAATATTAAATAAAAGGATTGACAAAGGGCATTACATGGGTTTAGGACCTACATTAAGTAATAAAAAAAAATTCTACACCTCCAATATGCAGATGATACACTGATATTCATTAAAGCTGATTTTCACATGATTGGGAAATTGAAATGGTCATTACAAATTTTGGTCTTTCTGGTTTAAAAATTAATTACAACGAAACATAAATGATACCCCTAAATTTACCTTCTCACTAAGGTCATTATTATGCTAATATGATGGGCTGCAAATTTGGTATGCTACCAATGAAATATTTAGGGTTGAGTTTACATTGGAAGAAACCCTCTAAAAGAGATTGGCTGAAACTGATAGGAAAAATTAAAAACAAATTACCCACATGGCAAGAAAAATTATTATCACTAGGTGGTAGATTAGTATTATTAAATTTAGTTCTTTCATCCATTTCTTTTTATTACATTGCAATATATCCTACGCCTATATGGGTTATAAAGCAATTAGATAGAATGAGAAAACATTTTCTGTGGTCAGGAACTGAATTAACTGGAAAGAAGAGAATTCATTTAGTAAAATGGGAGAGGTTATGTCGAAGAAAATAATTTGGAGGGTGGGGTATACTCAATCTAGCTCAAATAAATACTGCACTACTTTGTAAATGGACATGGTTCTTTAATTATCAACCATATAAAAGCTTGTGGAAGGATATAATTTCAATTAAGTATAATAATAGTTTCACCAAATATGCATCAGCATTTTGGAAAGGTATATCACAAGTTCAACACTTAGTTCAGATTAGTAATAGAAGAGTGATTGGCAATGGCAAAACAATTAATTTCTAGAAGGATAATTGGATAAATAACTGTCCATTGCAAATTCAATTTCCTCTAGTGTATCAAAAAACTAAATCAGATAAATTAACTTTATATCAAGTTTGGAATCATGGTAATATCAAATTACATTTGCAAAGAGGTATGAGCAGAGAAATGCATACTCAGAAAATTGCTTTAATCAACTTATTACATGAGATTAATTTTACAAATGAGGAAGATTCTTCTAATTGGAATCTAGAATCAAATGGTATATATTATGTAAAATCATTATATGAATTCTTAAATTTTGATGGGATTAGACTTCAAATGCAACACACAGTATGGCTTTTGAAAATTCCAATGAAGTTCAAAATATTCTTATGGTTAGCAATTAATAATAAAGTTTTAACAAAGGATAATTTGATTAAAAGGGGTTGGGTGAGGAATGATTCGTGTGTTTTTTGTGATCAATCTGAAACTACACAACACTTGTTCTTATGCTGTCCCATAAGCTGTAATTTTTGGCAAAAAAAATCAGTATCACATACCAGAAAGTGCTCAAGTTGATTTAACTTCTCTAGAAAATTTATGGAATTCATTCACAGTTCTAAGTAAATTGGATTTGCAACATTGGGGTTTATTGCTATCAGCTTGTATTTGGGTAATATGGAATGATAGAAATCGTATCATATTTGATAAGGGACAACTTAAATCTATACATTCAACATATAGTTTCATTTTACATTTATTTTCATATTGGACATGTGGCTCTAGTAAAGTGGCTCACCTCTTTAATAATCAAGCCAGATCAAAAATTAATGTATACAATAATCAAAAGATGTTGAGTGCTCAAGACTTGGATACTACTAATGAAGATCTGTTAGAGGATGAGAATGAAGATAGGTGACAATGATGAACAAAGTTGACACTTTACAGCTAGAAGGGTAGTTTGGTCAAGTTTAATCTTGTGTTAGTATAAAATTGCAAATAAAATAGAACATATGTAGTAGGACTTTGATACTTTTGCTTGTGTTTTGTTAATATGTACAGAACTCCTGTATCGAAGATAATGTATTGTGTCCCTGTAAAGAGACTGATGGCTCAACTCAAGCTCATTAATAATAAAAAAAAAAAAAACTTGCTTAAGAACACACCATTTGTTCTTCTCATAGAACAACAAAGTAGATTTTTGTTTGTTCTTTAACTGGTTGTTTGTTCAAAATTTTTATTGAGACATCAGTTCAGTGTTATTACATTTTACTTGAATATATAGCAAGTTAAATTATTTCTCGCATATGATCCAAAACAGATTTGACCAGCTTTTATTTTATTTTTTTTTTAAAAGCAAAAGGACATCCAATTTTCTGGAGACCGTTTTTGTTGGCAGATTTTGTCTTCACAAGTAGCTTATTCTTTTGCATTATTAATTAGAAAAGATCCAAAAACACCGTACTTTTCATAATTGTTATGCTGGTGTGTATTTGAGCTCGTTTGTCTTTGTAATTTGTTGTCTTCCATAAAACCGTACCGTACTCTATATATCCCAGCTAATAATTCTACATTTTTTTTAAACAGTACTCCATCCAAACAACACACCTAAAAAAACGAATAACAATAATACGTCAGATTTCGAAAAATTAACAGCAGTATGTCTATTTCTTAAACGCTCCGTTCACAATTCAAGTTAAACACATGCTTTCATGAATTAAAATCAGTAAGGATGAGAGAGTTGCAAACACTCTAATGCATAAAACAACAAGTTTGAACGGTGCATTCAGACGCATGCATTCAGAGCTCTAATGCTCGAAATGCTAGAATCCAGACGCATATAACAGCACGTCTGAACTTGGCAATTTTCAATTCCGTGAATTAAAAATCTTGACGCCGGTATCTGGACAGTGCATTCAGACGTCATGTTTTCTGTGTTCAGAGCGTTGGCAGATCTTCCTATCGAGTTGACCCTGATTCGTTAACGCATGTGTTTAGTTCGAGTTATAAACGATTTGACCCTGATTCGTTAACGCATGTGTTTAGTTCGAGTTATAAACGATTCGTTCGGAGAATAGACATACTACAATTTTTTGAAAACAAAATGAGCGTCGTAAAATTTAATAGCAATTAACAACTGGTTACACGGTGTTTCCTATATTCATCTATGCTGGTAATTAGTAGCTTTGATAAATGGACAGAGAGGCAGAAAGGGAAGAAGGGGACGAATGCAACAGTGCTCAGACGCAGCTTTTCTCTTTCTCTCTCTCTCTCTTTCTTTTCCCTTTGTCTCTCTTTTTCCGATCTCGCTGCTTCCATCTTGCCTCTGGTGCGTACTGAGATGTCAATCTTGTGTATCATTCCCCGTGTAGGTCGGTTTGAATATTCATTTATTATTTTTCAATATTTTCAATTTGACAAACTAGCTAGTATACTGTGATACTGTCATGGGGTTTCGTAGTTGTAAGATGGTTTATTTTAACTTTTTAAGATATAAAGAGATTAGCAAATGAAATTTCGGGACCATTAAATGTGGTGTTGGTGCAGTACTTGCTGTAAATTTTGAAAAGGAAAATTATAATGTCTCCAAATCACTGCTCCACTCGTTTCTTGCCTATAACTGATAAAATGGTGTTTAAAAAGTTGAACCGTATAATGAAACACATAACTGAGGCCATTGTATATATTAATATTAATTGTTTTGTGTGATCAATTCTTATCTAACTGTTTGGAATTGTTGTGAAACAAGTGGAAAATGGATCAATGTAGTAATTAAAATGATGTTTGGAAAAAAAAAACGAAATAAAGAAAAAAATATTACAACTAAACCATTGGTTATCGATGGACCTATATGCTATATATATTACATGTAGATAATACGGAACATGGATATTTTTAAATTTGAAATTTATTTTTCAAGATTGATAATTTTATTAAATTAAAAAAAAATAATTGATATTTCAGATATATATGAAAATAAAAATATTTTGAGTTCTTAATCTTTTATTCTATACATTTAAGGGTATGTTTGGCACCTCATGGAACAGGAATTTTGTACTATTGCAATCCAATTTTTTTGCAAAAACACATGTTAGTATGTTCATAATAACTAGAACGATATTTTAAGCAATAGGTCGAATACCGGTGTTTTAGATGCAAAGTAACGATTATTATTTGATTATATTATATTACATTTAGTAATTAATAACATTTTATTATATTATTGAACCATCACTACAATTATTTTATTTTATTGTTTAAAAATAACAAATATAATAGTTTTATTATATCATTTACTTTATTAATATTAATATATTATCACTATTGTTGTTGTTGTTGTTGTTATTGTTATCATCATCATCATTGTTAAATATTATTGTTATTATTGTAATTTTATATATTATTTATTATGTTATTATTATTACAACAATATTATGGTCATTATTATTATATTATCATCATTGTTATTGTTATAATCATCAACATTATATTATACCATCATTATTTCTTAAAAAAAAACACATTATTGTTATTATTTTATTAACATTATTAATTTGTTATTATTATTATATTATTATAGTATTATTGTTATAATATTGTCATAATTGTTATTATTATAATTATCAATATTTTCACTATCCTTTTATCCAAAAAATATTTTCACTATACAAACTAACAACTACCAAACAACATTTTAACTCTCAGGATTTTCAAATAGTAAAAAATATCTTTTTTTTCTTTTTTTTCAAAATTAACACTTTTACTTATATGATCCGAATTAAACTGGCTATTTTATCGCTATTTCTTAATTTGCTAATGGAACCCAAACATTGTCACGGAGATACATCAAGATTCTCTCTCAACAAATTAGTACATATATGAGACACCTATACAGTGGAGTGCACAGTAGCTATGTAGTACGTATCATGCATTAGCCAGCACAGTAATAGTATATATGTACGGTGTTCCCACTACACCGATTCTCTGCACAGTAAGCAGCGCAAGGGAACCATTGTGGATGGGGTTTGGGTTTGGGTTTAGGCGGTGCAGCCGCGCGTGCAGGTGCTACTGCTAAAAGATGAAATGACAGCGTCGATGGTCGATGGTAACATGGTATAATAGAGGCAGTGACGATTGATGTGAGGTGAGGTGCTCGGCCTGAAGAGTGTGGTACAGCACATGAGATGAACTGAGGAGAGATGCTACTCAGGGGCGGATTCAGAATTTTTGCCAGGGGGGTTCAATATTTACGGTATTTTTCAGAGGGATTCGAAATGATGGTTATTCTTAGAAAAAATTATTTTATATGGTCATTTATGAAAAAAAATTCAAATATATGGTTATTTTTGAATTTTTTTAAAATATATGGTCATTTTTGAAAAAAAAATTTCCAGGGGGGTTCAGCTGCACCCCCCTGGTGCAAAGTGGCTCCGCCACTGATGCTACTAGGTAGTTATCTAACAAATGATAGACAGAGGTGGCAATAGAGCGAGTCGGACGGGTTTAGGTTTAGTCGGGTGGTAGGATTTTTGACGAAAGTCGGGTTATGGGTTGGATCTAGCGGGATCAGATCAGTTTCGAGTTATAATTTACCAACAACTTTCGTGTCACCGATCAATCAAGTTGGTCTCAAATCATCAAGTGTCGCGACCCATCAAGTGCCGCGACAACTTTTGGGTACCGATCAGATTGAGCGAGATCAGGTCGAGTCGGGTCGACAAGTGTCGAAAACTTCTCGATCAAGGGTCGGGTCGGATCTCGGGTCGACAATGTCACAACTTTCTGGTCACCGATCGAGTCGATGAGATCGAGTCGGGCTTCAGATTGTCAAGTACCAATAATTTTCGAGTAATGAGTCGGGTCAGCGAATCGAGATAGATTTCGAGTGACAGTGTCTACATTTTTGTGGTGTTGGCTCAGATCGCACGAAATTATATATGACAACCATTGTTTGAGAATTTTATCAATATATTTTTATTTAAACTAAAATAAATGTTAAAAATAGAAAAATAAATTGATTGTTTTTTAAATATTATAGAGATTATTTATCTTGACAATATAAATTATTCATAAAAAAATAAAATATTTGAAATAGTCATCTCGAGCGGGAAGAGGAGGGTTTCGGGTCGTCTAGTGTCACTTCGGTTCGAATTTCATTTCGTCATGGGTGCGTCAGGTTTCAGGTCGTCTGTTGTTACTTCAGATCGAGTTTCAGGTCATCTCAGGTTTTGGATCGTCTGATGTCGTTTTGGCTCGTGTATAGGATTGGATCGAGTCGAATACGAGTTAGTTTGACTTTATGAAATGTCAAGTCGAGTTCAAAACTGACCGATTTAGTTAGGCTTGTCAGGTCGGGTTCAAAACTGACCGATTCAGTTAGGCTTGTCAGGTCGGATCGGGTCGGATCGGGTTGCGCCACCCTAAACCCTAAACTATATGCATGAATTAGTCATACATGCATATAGTTTTAATCATATTGGATCAACTCGGATTTCGGGTCGTGTCTGGTCAGGTCGCGTCGGATTTCGGGTCACCTAGTATAGCTTCAGCTATGGTATAGGGTCATCTCGGCCGGGGCATGAGGTTTCTGGTCGTCTAGTGTTGCTTCGGCTCGAGTTTAGGTTCGTCCTGGGTGGGTCAGGCCGGGTTTCTGGTCATCTATTGTCACTTAATTTCGGGTCATCTCGGGCGGGGTAGGAAGGGTTTCGAGTCGTCTAGTGTCACTTCGGCACGAATTTCGTTTTTTCATGGGCAGTTTGGGTCAGGTCGAGTTTCAGATCGGGTTTCAAGTCATCTCGGGCTGGGTCTAGTTTCAGATCGACTGATGTCGTTTTGGCTAGTGTTTCAAATTGGATCGGGTCGAGTACGAGTTATTTTGACTTTATAAAATGCCAGGTCGAGTTCGAAACTGAATTGGTCAGTCATGTTTGTTGGGTCGAGTCGGGTCGGGTTGGGTGGTTCGAGTTGCACCACTGCTTGTGTTAAACAAGTGCGGGTGAGGGTATCATATCAGATACGGTACGGGTGCATGCAGTGATACGGCGATTTCAAAAATCTTTAGATACATGCGACTATATGTATTTAATTTTAATTAAAAATAATTAAAAAATATTAGAATTTTATAAATTAATTAATCAAACATTAATAGTGTGATTTTTCTTGAGTTCGAATCTCTCTCATGTTTACTCATTATTCTAGCAATCTGACAAAAAATACAGCGCTTTTACAAGATCGAATTGTTACATGGAGTTTTGACACATATGGAGACGTATCGAAGATTAAATTTGTTGGTAAAAATGAATAAAATAATCGAATACGTTAATTTTAATATTCCGCGTCACAAATATGTCACATGACTTTCAAATACGTATTTAAAAAATATCAAAATATTTGAATATCAAATACATATTCAATATATTGCGGCAGGTACGGTAAATTATCCGGGCAACATAACTCACCGCATATTTTAATAGAGAGAAAGAAAAGTGAAAAAAAGAAAAAAAGAAAAAGAAAAAGATGAAAAAGATGCAGCATAATTATTAGGTGAACGTCTAAAGCCTGTGGCGTGGTCCCACCATTAACCGCTTCTTCGGCTTCTTATCCTTTATTTTCTCTCTTCAAACAATTTCTTTTAAAAGGATCAGAATTAACTTCTTTGACAGATATGATTAATGACATTTTAAAAGTATCACAAAAGAGTTAAGAGTGCAATTAACACTTATGAATCTAAATTTTTTCATTTTTTTTCAAATTTAGTGCATTTTTTCTGAAAATTACATAACAAAGTTTACACATTAGAAGCACAATTATTAGTTGGATTATTGATCCTTTGTGATATTTTTAGAGAATTATTGACCGCATCTGCTAAAAAAATTAGTTCTTTGATCATTTATGAAAAAATTTCTCTTCAACCATGAGTCCGTGTCTAGCGTTATTCTAAAAGGATAATAGAATTATGTTATTTTAGATCTGAGCATTCAATTAAAACGGACGACGCTGATGTACAAAACTCACATCAATACGAAATTTATCTGAAAATTGAATACGAATCATCTGATCTGAAAAAACAAGAATATGTTATCTTTTGAAATAACAGTAGATATGAAATCCTTCAAACATTGCCAGCGCCTGTGGTCCTACTAGATCTTCTCCCTACGTCTAAAAAGCTGCAGATGCTGAAAAATATTTCATGAAAATGGATTTGTTTAACTTAATGTGCAAAATTATACAACGATATAGAATGCTACTATGTTTCAAAGCTGTTTTTTCATATTTTGAATTAATATTTCAAATTGTCAAGTTTCAATAACTAATTCAAATTACTTAACATGATATTTATATTAAAGTTTTGTTACTCGACAAATTTTACATCCACTAATGAAAAAAACAGTTTTTACACCGAGTCTTTTGAGAGTTATACACCACTGTTTATCTTTCATTATAAATGTCGGAGTTGCAAAAGGTAAGTTAAACTCGTCGTAGAGATAGAAGACACACTGTGCTTTTCTTCAGTCAATCTACATTGCATTTAATTAGTTAATATCTGACGTGGTAGATTTAATATTTTAAATCGCCAGCGTCTTTATGATTTGATATGACTTAATATGACTTGATATAACATGATATATGTGTAATATATAATCTAAATTACATCTTTTCTTTATAATAACTTTCGAATAACAACAACATTTTTAGAAAGATTTTTGTTGCTTACGTGTGTAGCCTCTTTTGCAATATGTTGTGCACGACAATTAATAAAACATATAGATCATGTCATCCACATTAATCATATTTATTTTATGATGGTCAATTAGTATTTCTTGCTAATTATCAAGATCAGAGACATTTTAGAGTAATCATATTTATTTTATTTGTGGAGTTCTACAATTTAAATTATCAATTTAAATGATCCACACAAATATAATAACTCAAAAAACAAAATGATAAAATCATTCACAAATAAATTAAAATATTAAATATATGAAAATCAATACTAACAGATGCAGAGCGGAAAAAACACGCAGAGAATACCGGTCCTAGGCCTTGTTGGTTATCAGTACCATCTCACTGAACTGGATCTTGTCAACAGTTGAAATATAAATCGAATAAAACAACTCTTGAAGTGTTACTGTGTTAGTGAGCTACCAAAGTTCAGCCCAAGTTAGATCACTCAACTAGGCCTATATACTCGATTGATCTTTTTTTAGCCCAGTTTTATCGGAATCCTATTTTTTCCTTTCTAAAATGAGAAAGTTCAAAATAGAGGTTCTGGGGTCGGGAACTAGGGCTGCTATGGATGGGTTTCAGTTCATGTTCAGTTCAGTCCGCTGATGAGGAGTTGAAGTTTATGATTAAATCAAGCTCACAATTAACTACTAATATCGAGTCAAGTTCATCTTATAATCGAATAGTATTTACTATTTGTCCATAAACTAACCATGTGAATCTAATTCTGGACACCACATTGCATATTGCTCTTTAAATGGAAGCTCTTTCATCACTGTATTGAATAATTTAGGTTTTTTTGTGCGAATAATTTAGTTTTCTCTATGTGAAACAGGAAGTTAGAACTTGGTCGATATATTAAAATGTTTTAACATATTTTCATTTAATTTCACATTGAATCCACAATTTGTCCACTATTTGTTCATAATTTATTCACAATTAGTCTAGTTCAGTTTTAGCGATTGGACTTGAACTGGATTTCAACCAAGATCAAGAAATAGTCCATTCATAAATGCTCAATAGTGTTCAACATATTTTGTCCATGAACTGTTTTGTTCCTTAGCAGCACTAGTCGGAACCGTCTTCTCTGCGCCCCTCCTATTTTGCAGATGTACTGTATATTAATCTAAACCGTCGAATTAGAGATCAACGCTCGATCGTTATTGATATGATTCGAAATGTTTTGTATTATTATAGTTGATTTTGGATCCGACGGACCAGATAAAAGTTTAGCATCCGCTGTAAAAAAAGTGGAACGGGGTCTGCTGCTCGTAAATCCCTGCTTGTTTCTCTGTTTGTTTCGATCTGGACCGTTCAAAACTCATCTAACGGCCAAAGCATCTGCCTCCTGAATCAAATCACAGCCGTCCGTAATGATCGAACGGTCGGATCAAAACAAGCAAGAAAACAATCACGATTTTTACGAGCACCAGATTCGGACTCAAAAAAAGTGGGGGTAGATAATTTCGTTTCTCCGGGGTCATATTTTTCTACCGTGCGTCAAGTTTTAGATCTGGGCACGAGTTTTGAGGCAATCGGTCGGTCCAGAGCACGGTGTCGCGCGGGCGGTAGTTGATTTGGTTGGGGGCGAGTAAAATAACCCGACCAGAAAAAGGGCGGAGGAGATTTTTCCACCTCCGCATATTAATATAACAAGCACAGCCGGAGAAGAAGAAGAAGAAGCGAAATCTCCATTGTTGTAAACAAGAGAAGGAGATGACGCTGTTTCATTTCGTTAATTGTGCTCTTCTCACCTTTGGACCTCACGTCGTCTACTACTCCGCCACGCCTCTGTAAATCTCTCTCTCTCTCTCTCTCTCGTCGCCCCCTGAATTGATCTCGTTTAGTGACGTATTTTAAGTTCTGAATTATCGGAATCCAAATTGCTTTAGTCTCTTGCTAGGTTCTGTGCTTCAGATCTGGAAGTAGGCATGTAGCTTTGATCTTCCTTTCGCGCTCTTCAAATCAGATTTTGTTTCTAATTCAGAAGCTTGTTCCTGCTTTTTGTAGTGGATTAATTTTCATAAGGATGTTTCCAATTGCGCTTTTTGTAATTCGGGGAGTAACTAGACATATCACTATCTGATGGATTTTGATGACTGATTTAATTTGAAGTTCTGTTGACCAACGTCCTGTAAATAAAGGAACTCATCAGTGATATATTTTTTGTTTTTGTTTTGTAGATCAGAGTATGATACTATTGGGACTAGTGTAAAAGCTGCAGTTGTGTATCTTCTGACGGCGTTAGTTAAGGTTGGTACTTGGTAATAAGTTTAACTTCTAAATTTCAAAATCATGCTGGAGACGCAATAAAAGGGCCGTAAACAAGGTTCAGCACAGGGTCTATGACATGTACAATACATATAATCTGGCACTGACAGCAGATCTCAATATTTTCAGCTAGTCTGTCTGGCAACATTTCTTAAAGTCCCAGAGAATGAGGGTTTTGACCCATATCAGGTACTTGTCCAACTTCCCTATTCTCATTTTATTTGATATTATTCGTCTGAATTGTGTCAAAGCATAGTTGCACAAAACAAGAAATATAGGGGAGTGCATGCCAAACAAATGAAAAATTGCATAACATAAACTTGCAAATAAAAAAATTGTCCTCTGTGGACTCTTGTCATCTTCTAGTTCTTGTGGCCTATGGCTATACACATAAGGAAGCAAAGAGTTGTATTGGTTGTCTTAGTTTGGGATCTTTCTAAGAAATATGAAGAAGAGTGGTGCAAGTATTATTGCAATGTCTTGGAGGCTATCCAAGGTGTGTTTCTTATGTAGGATATTCCGTTCAGCGACGGTGCCACATAAGTTGGTGGGATAAATTTACCTGTTGGAACTTACAAAACTACCTTTCAATTATAAAATTAGTTTATTTCAACCAGCTCATTTAAATTGATATTATGGAGTTCAAAATCAAATGTGAAATTATAGGGTAAGTAAAAATTGAGACATGTTTATTTTATGTAGTGGGCGTGAATTTATCATATTTATTACTATAACTTTGTAATTATTTACTACAGGAAGTGATGAAGGTACTGATAGGCTTCATTGATGTGGCTGGTCTTTATTTCGCACTTGCACAACTGACCCACAGAAATATTTCCCAAAACCACAAGTTCCAGGCTGTCGGTTTAGGTAATTTAACTACAATTTAGGTTCCATTTTGGTCACACGTCATACCTATTTAACCACAAGTTTCAGACTGTCAGTTTAGGTATATTTTAACTACAGTTTCTAGATTCGAGTTTGTCAGTTTAGTATGATTATGTCCCTTAAACCATCGCACCAAGTTCACTTTTGCCAATTGAATTTCATTTAGTCGCCCTTTGAGCTAGTATACTTGGTTGATCTGGTCAAATTTTTACTTTTGATTTAGCCGCTTATTCTGGTATTGGTTCAGATCAACCTTTTTACTTGGTATTAGTTGCTATGTATCAGTAGAGAAAGACCTCCATAAGAACTTGGTCTAGGAATTTGTCCAAAAACCATAATTGCAAAAGATTATGAGCTAATTAATGAGGGAACTGCATAAATTTAGCAACTCGTGCGACTAAGTTTGATATTTTTTATGCCAGATTTAACCAAAGGAAATTTAATGTTAAACCAGATTTTATCATTGACTGTGTATATTTAATTTTATCATTGCAGGTTGGGCTTTCGCAGATTCAGTTTTACACCAACTTGCACCTCTCTGGATTGGGGCTAGAGGATTGGAATTCACATGGGAGTATATATTTCAAGGTCTTGAAGCCAATGCAAACCTTGTAAGTATATCATAACAGTAGAAAAATGAGGTTGTTATGTTCCGAACTACTTGTGACCGGCAACATAAGAGCTGTCTTTTTTGCAATAACAACCACTCTGTTTAGAGCTACTTGCATTTGATATGCAACATCTGGGTTCGTATAATGGAAGTTAGAAAAAGTCGTGGAATGATCTGACCAAGGTTGCGACCTTTTCCATCATGATTTACCTTCCGTTTAATTCTTTCACAACCTTAAACCAAAAAAGTGAAACATTTTATTTGAAAATTAATTCACTCTAAAAATGGAATTAAAATGATTTTCATTTATATTTTATGATTTTACACGAAGTGTCCAGGAGTTCATATGATTCTGGGTGAACTGGAAGCCAGTTCACACTCTTTATTGACTTAACCTGGCTACATTGTTTCTGTTATTTGCAGATACCCCAAAATATTGCAAATACAAGAAAGATTAGGCATTACTTGCAAATATGGCAAAATACATTGTGCAATTTGTGAACCTCCATTTATTTAGTTTTTTTTCGGTGAACAAGGTAATGACATTGTCGCTAGCTGCTTTGGGATCACTGATGTGGCTGAGGAAGAATAAACCGAGGACATTGGTGCCAATTATTTATGCTTGTGCTTTCCTTCTTGCCACTATGCCATCTATTACCAGGTTAATGCAAATAATGCAATAGTTGAGCAATTATGCTTGTTCAATTTATTTCAGCCAAATATATTTCAAAATTATTTGCTTTCCTTCTCATGCAATTTTATGCTGCTCCGCAAAATTCTAATTAAAAGGAGTGTGGACAATGCAGTTATTTGAGGAAAGCATTGGAGTGGCAGACAAGAGAGGTGGTGGGATTTGAAATTTTCTCCTCTTTGGTCATGGCATTCTTCAGCTGGCAGCTTTTCTTGGCTTGCCAGAGACCCCTCTGAACTTGTAAAATTTTGTAGTACAATCACAAATTTAAATACTTCTGTTAGACTAGTTCACAAACTTTGAGCCCTTTAGGTTAATTTTGCAACACGGGGGTGGCATATGTTTGTTCAAGGCAAGCTTATTTTGCTGTCTATTTACGTGTCATAATCTATTTTCATCAGGATATTTGCAGTGATTTGTTAAAAAAAAAAAAATCATAGGTAAAATTAGTTTGTTTGCTATCTAACTCGTGGGTGTACTTGTTCTGCACAAGGCGAGTACTATTCTCTCTGTGAATGAGATCTTCTACCGCGCAGGTGTGTGCTGCACATCAAATTTCAATCTTTGATTTGCATCGAGATTCGTGCAAGTTAAATTTTATAATATCACTCTTATGAATAAAATTTGAGTCGTCTGTAGCCTACAGCGCAAAAAATTTAGAACGTTCATTTCTGTTGCGCGGCAGAAAATCTGCTTTCATCTTTAATACCCCTACATAATGACCCAATCATGAATCATTTCCTTGTCTATTTGAATAAATGCTGTTAAGCTGAACAATCATGCTCCAGTGCCTATTTTTATCACAGAATTGCTGTTGACAACCGGATTTCAGAGTAATATTAGCATTAATGACTGAAAGAATTAAAATGTATTCTGCGTACTAGCACAATGAGACCGAATTTGTATCCTCCGGGATGGTCAGTTATTATTCCGCCAAACTAGTCAGCTAATAATTGCACAGCACAGTACAGACTGGCGTACATAATTTGCGGCCAGCAAATTGTACTGAGCCGGCTGGTTTTTCTATTGACCATTTCTGGGATGTATTAGGGATTTAAACGGATCGGATAATATTTGATTTTGTTCGGATCTGATCTGTATTCGAAAGTTAACAAAAATTATATCTGAGATATACATGTATTAAAAAATATTCATATTTGTATATGAAAAACTGTGACGGATAAGAATATGATAAAGCAATCATGTGTCCGTCGAATCTGTTTGCATTTCTAGATGTTTATGCAGATTCTCAAAAAGACCTTCAGAGTAGGGCTGCTAATGAACAAAACGGTTCATAGACAAAATGGATTGAACACTATTAAACATTTATGAATGGATTATTTCTTGGTCTTGATTGAAATCCAGTTCAAGTTCAATTGCTAAAATTGAATTTGACTAATTGTGAATAAATTATGAACAAATTGTGAATTCAATGTGAAATTAAATGAAAATATGTTAAAACATCTCAATATATCGATCAAGTTTAACTCCATGTTTCACATAGAGAAAACTAAGTTATTCGCACAAAAAATCTAAGTTATTCAATACAGTGATGAAAGAGCTTCCATTTAAAGAGAAATGTGCACTGTGGTGTTCAGAATTAGATTCACATGGTTATCTTATGAACAAATAATGAAGATTATTCGATTATAAGATGAACTGGACATGAACTGGATATTAGTAGATAATTGTGAGTTTGATTTGATCATGAACTTCAACTCCTCATTAGCGAACTGAACTGAACATGAACTGAAATCTATCGTTAGCAGCCCCACTTCCAGAGAAATACAAATTACGACGGAACGGATATGATTTGCATAAAAAGGTGAGAACATCCTGGGAAATTTAAATGTTCGAAGAAGATACCACAATCATTGGCTCTGGCTGTAATGTAGTCAAAAGTTTAGGGTTTGTGTATACAAAGCACGGGAGCAACTTTTTCCCCTTTACCTAATAATAATAATGATAACTAAAATTTTCTTAGATTGTCCCAGAAATCTAGTTTTCAAATGAACTAACGAAAAGAGGATATAAACATCAAGAGCCATCAACTCTGAAATTGAAAATAGAATTTGTAATGACATAGTATTCAACAAATATCACCATCTGATGATACATGACCGGAAGCAACATTGTATACTTCAAAAAAGAAAAATAAATGCATTTGGCATACTATTACTGGAACCTACTCAGCCTCCTCGAAGGCAGACTCGACACGAAGCAGAACAAAACCAACCGCAACACCAACAAGCACAAGCCCGTTCATAATTGCTGCGATACGGAATATTTCGCTGGCAGCGTTGTAAGTGGTAGTGAGGGCGCCGCGACCACCAGTTTTTCTTTGAGGCCTGACAGCCATGGTGAAACCCTGCGCAAGGCTCGCACCGCGACCTACCTGGACAACCTTCGAAAAGTTGTTCTTTCGTAGCACCGATTGTTGGCCATAGCCTAGTGCTGGTGTAGCAATAGTAGAGATAGTTGCCATCTCTCACCAAAGCCTATAACAATCTACAAGAAAAATGTATGATTATACAATATCTACAATGTTATAATTGATGTTGTGGTTAAGAGATTTTAATTTAACGAATAAATTACCTTGGTAGTGGTGAGGAGAAATGTATACAGAGAGTGAAAGATTATTATGGTTTTGTACAGAGAGAGATAAGGGGCAAGGTTGAAGATAAGGTGAGAAAGAGATGGATGGTGGAGAAAGGATTGTATTTTATCCTTGCTTTCCATTTTCTTAAGAGGGTAGCCAAGAGAAATGTGGAGGATACAATTCAGCTCACTAGTGATTGGTGGAAGGGAGGTCCACCTCCAATTGTTGTGTGGGTCCACCTCATCGTTGATACAGGTGGAATTACAGTTTTATCGTGTAAGGGAAATTCCTTGCTTCCTATAGTGCTGAATTGCATAAACTAAATTGCATAACAAAATTTAATAATGTTATGCGGAAAGATATTCTCTGCGCACCTTTTTAGAGATGCAGAAGACACTCCTACAATTTGGGCCGGTGACAAATCAATGTTTTGTATAGGCTCAATTTTAGAATCTTGTCATTGCTGAGCCTGTAGCTCTGTTATGTAATTGCCATTTGAGGTTGTGGGCCGTTAACGAATTGCTTTTTGAACGTTTTGCATTTTGTTTCGTCGTGATGCAACGTTAAACACAAGAGATTTTTTGTGTTTGTTAAACACAACGTAAGATGCAAATGATTTTTTTTTCGTTTAGTTAAACGCAACGTAAACACAAATTGTCACTTTCATTACGTTTATTTAGTCTTACGTTTAGAATTCTACGAGTCTGAAATAATTTGACTTCGAGCTTGTGAAGGCCGCCATAGAGATCCAACCTCATACCTCAAAGGCGGAGAGAAGTGCTAGGGTTAGGTAGACGTGCTTAGGCAAACGCAAGACAATATATGTGGCAATAGTATTAGATCTTTGTGAAACAACCCGTTTCGTGATACGATAGAGGAGCATTCTGAACTTCTACACGGTGAGTGCCGTAAATTTTAGAAAATGCTCTATTCGACGGTTCATATCAATTCTGAAACTTCGAAAACGAATTCCAACCGTTGTCAAATCAGAACAACGTAGATGCTTAACATATTGCAAAGATATAACAAAAAAAGAAAAAAAATGCATATATAATTCCACGTTTGCATTTATTTTTCCAATAAAATCAAGAGAATGACAGAGCGTGAAAAGAATAATAATTACGCACTGTGAGGCATATCAATAATTAATCAACGCAATTTGAATAAATCATTACTGGTTAAGCTCACCTATGAGCTTGAATTTAACATCCAATGGATTGCATCCAGAACTCTTGATTTGATCTACTCGATTAAGTTTATATATTGTTGGAATTTGATTTGAAAAAATATTAAAAGGTTGAATAATGTATTATTTAGTTTATATATTTCGTAATAATTTTTTAGTCTCTTAGTTTTGTTTACTAAAAATCTACCACATTGAATCATGGTCTTTTAAGGAAAACCGATAGAAGATTCCATCGGAACAATTTTGAAATCAATAATAAAAAAAGATTCACAATGAAAATTCATTCATTAAACATTTAAAATAAAAAGTATATAAAAATATTCTTGAGCCTATAAATTATTATTGTTTGCAATTTATCACAATTTGAGTGTTATTTAATATACATTCAAATCACATCAAATATCAACTCTTAAAAAAATGCATTGAAATTTTGATGGAGTCACCAAAATGACATTTAAATCACATCAAATTTAAAACACAACAAACACAAAACACAAAATACTTTTATATATTTTTTCTATTTTAAATATTGGTTATAAATTAATATAAATTTTCATCGTCAAAATTATAAAAATAAACATTGTTTATCCTTCTGAATTAAATTAATTAATTAAAGAAGCGCTCCGCCACAGAGAAATTTTACAGCATTTGCGCTGAACCTTCCGAGTCTAAAACCCTTGGCTAAAACCCCACTCCAAATTCCCTTCCTCGCATTCCTCTTCTAAATCTACACACGCCATGGTCCGAAACGGTCTCCTCACGGCGGCTATGGTGGCTCGCCGCCTTTTCCACCGCCGTGCCGCAAGATCCTCCAAGCCACAACCGCCTCCGCTTCCTCCGCCTCCATCACCCCACAAACCCCCGCAAAAACTCACTCCGGTCTCTCTACACGGCGAAACCCTTCACGACCCCTACGCCTGGATGGCTTCTCTCTCCGACACTGTAGCAATGCGCCACATGGACCTCCACATGGAGCAGGAGGAGAAGTACTGTGAAGCTGTGCTCGCCTCGTTAGGTGCTGATAGATTGGTCAGGAAGCTTCAAATGGAGATGGCACCACGATTAGCATCGGATCTCAGTACGCCACCTCTCAGGTTTGTATGATTAAATCGGCTTTCATTAATGGTTTAGTTAATTCTGTGATGGCTAGAGGATGCAATGTACGTCCCTGCAAAACTTGAGAAATAAGAAATGTGGGATATATGAGTCATAGCAAGGTAGACGTCGAGGAACATAAACTATTTTTTACATCTTTTAAGATACTGGAGGATAAACTACTCTTCTCGTGGTCATTAAGAATGTTATGTGTAATCATAGATGATCTGCTTAGTGCTTACTATCCTTCAAGCTCTCTCAATAATGGAATTTAATGGAAGTATATTTATCTAATTGGGGCTAAATTATATTTTTATCCCCCGTTTATAAAATGCCAAAATGCTGGAATATTGGGTGAAGGGAAGAAAAGGAAGATGAGGTAAGAAAAGATTTACCCTCCAATTTGGAGGGTACCAAAATTAATGGTTTTGATGGAAAGATTTAACCTCTGGACCTTCCATTAACATTCCTGGAGCAAGTAACATTTATTTTTTCACCTAGCCTCCCCTCCCCTCACCTCCTAAATTTAGACCTGGAGCAGACCCTTATCTGTACCCAAATTATATGAAAATCCCCTGAATTTATCAGCTGCACATGGCAAAAATAAAAAGAGCGGGTAAGAAGGGCGTTTCAAGTTTCAACATTCTCAGTAATTTAAAATTGCCAATTTATGGTTAAAACACCATGAAGCTGAAGCTTTGTATTCAAACAGGTGGGGCCCATGGTTGTATTACAGAAGGGTTGAAGAAGGCAAGCAGTATCAAGTGCTGTGTAGAAGAAAGGCAAGTTTACACGAGGAGTTTGTTTCTTATAGTGATCCCTCAGTTGGGTTTGATTTTACTGCTGGTAAAAAGATCGAACAGAAGCTCATTGATTATAATCAAGAAGTAGAGCGATTTGGTGGTAGGTATATATATATATATATATAGGATTATAGTATTTTTTTATGCACTTTTATGCGGATATCTGTTTGAACTGGTCAGACAAATTAGCCATAGATATCTGACTATGTATGGAAGTTCAGAAGTTGTTATGCATATTATAAGTATTGTGGGGCCCAGGGGAAATGGGTTGAAGGACACGAGGGGTGAGAAAATTGTTTGTTTTATAGTTATTTTACTGTCCTCTAGTTTTGTTGGAAGGTTTTAGTTTGGTGATGTCTTTATGAGTTGACAAGATAGTCCATTTATTTCATAGAAAATCATCCCTACATTATCATCAGTTTCATTCTGATGAATTAATTCCTAGTAGGTGAAAACAGAACATGTTTGAATCTAGAAACAAATCTCTAGGCACAAACATGAAAAATTCACCAAACTTGAGAACTAGATTGCACCTGCTACATCAGTTTGTTTGATGCACAGGATATTCATATGAGGAGCTTTCAGAAGTATCTCCTGACCATAACTTCATTGCATATACCATGTATGACAAGGACAAGGACTCGTTTACACTACTGGTACGGGATCTGACTACTGGTTTGCTTCTCGATCGACCCCGTGCGGACAGGGTTGCTGGCCTTTCTTGGGCCATGAATGGCCGTGCCTTGTTGTACACAGTTGTAAATGATGACAAGAGACCATATAGGTCAGTACATATTGTGATTCATACACATAAGAAACATATTTTTTTTTTCAGAATATAGATGGCATACACCCTACAAATCATATTCCTAGTTCCCTTTATTCCCCTTTTTGTAACTGTACCGGATTTATTTAGTTCTGAAAAGGCAATGTGCATGTTTGATATAAATCTTTTTGGTAATTACAACAACAACAAAGCTCAAGTCTCAAACAAGTTGGGGTATGCTAGAGAAACCCAATCGAGTCATGAAAAACCAACGTAGATAACAATAATAATATAACAAAAGTAATATATTATCGAAAATAATAATAATCCTAATAGTAATAACAAAAGTAAAACTACAGTACAAATCATAGGAGTCTAAACATGCTCCCTATGTCCTTAACCCCGGACTAAAAACCTCAGAACATAAAGCCTATAATTCCTCTTTTGGTAGTTATCATATATAAAAGTTTTTGGTACTTATTATTCTTTTTCTTTGTGCAGAATTTATTATAGCATGCTTGGGTCAACTAAGGATGATATCATAATTTTGGAAGAAGTTGATGAGAATATTTTTTTGAGCATTAGGAATACCAAGGATTTTTCTTTTATTACTTTAAATATTTTTTCAGACAGTTCATCCAAGGTACAATTACTTTGTTGCTCCTTCCATTTCCTGTAGTTTGGATAATTCCGATTTATCCTGTGGGCTTCACATTTTTGCACAATCCTTTGCCTGTCAGCCAGCACTATTAGAACGGACCTTTTAGTCACTTAATAGTTTATTCTAAGGACTCGTTAAGCCACTTAAATAAGAGCTAAGAATAAATAAACAGATGAGTTAGAAGTAACAGGAGGATGCTTTGTGCAAATTTCTGGAGTTAAGAGATTCTACTTGTTGAATTCCAAATTACTTCTTCATACTTATTCTTGTTGTAGGTGTACTTAATAAGAGGAGATGATCCCTTGTCTGGCATGAATCTTGTTTGGGAAGGTGAAACACAATCGCATTGTGTTATAGAACACAACAGAGGAAAGCTTTTTTTGTTCACCAACTCTGCAAGAGATTCTCACTGCCTTCTATATTCTGAAGCAAATTTATCTACAACAAATGATTGGCAGGTTCATATTCTTACTTTTTAGGGTTTCTTTAACAGCTGCATGCAATGCATTCATTAGAGAAGGTTTGTTTTAACAGATGGTATCATTTTGGCTATTTATTTTTTGAATTAGCAAGCAAGATTAAAAGATCTAGGTGCAAAGATTGAAGTTAAGAAATGACAACAATATTAACTTCTTATAGAAGATGAAATGTTTACACCAGAGTGTTCAGTGCTGAGATCATTTGCCACTTTGCACAATTATACAACCAATATGGACCCAAACAAAATGTAAACTTGTATCCACTTAAAAAGGAAGGTATCAAATGCGAACTGCTTATGTTTTAGTTAAGATGTTTAAGAGTTTGCTGGGTTTTTTTGTTATTCTGTACACTGCTTAATATTAGCAATATCATGTAAACCGCTGGTAAATAAATAAACAAATTACATATTTAGTCTGTGGAGAATGAGAAATACATATTTTGCTCAAATATCATAGCATCTGCAAAATGTGTATTGATTACACTATCAAAATTACTAATACTACCTAAACCTCGTAAATAATTTTCCTCTTTAGCTTTGTTTAAAATTCTGTTCAACGTGTCTGCTACCATGTCAAACTAAAAGGGAGAGGGGGTCCCCTCGTCTTAGTTGTCTACCCCCTCTTGCAAGAGAAATATTCCTCCAACTTTCCACTGAATATACACATCTATTCATAGAATCCACCTATTATCAAAACCTCTACCATGCATACGTCTAACAAAAAAATTCCAGTGCACTCTGTCAAAAGCATTAGCAAAATCAATTTAGAAATACTATTTGCCTAGTCATTTTAATTTGGTGTAAAATTTGCTGACCAAAAATTATGTTATCCATGATAATCCTACCCTTTATATATGCATTTTGAGGACAATCAGCTAACAGTCAAACACCAGTTTGAAACTACAATTTATGAAACTTATAGGCCTGAAGTTTGTGACACTATTTGCATTTGTGTTTTTTACGAATAAAACAGATAGAGACCATATTCAATTTTTAAGCATCTAATTGATTATAAAAAATGAATTTACCATTAAAGATATCCGGAGGAACTTTATCTTGATAGAAGGAAAAGCTATCTAGGCCTGGTGCCTTAGATGGTTACATGAGAAAACTAATTTTTTGGATGTCTATGTATTACCTCAACTTCCATCTAGATCACAGCTGCTGCTTATTTTTGCCAGAACTTACTTGTTGAAGAACCTGGGATAACTCTGTGGGATGCTGATTTTTGTGACACACACATGGTGCTTATTCTCAAGCAAGAGAATAAATTTCGACTCTGTTCTGTGAAGCTTCCTTTACCTTCAAATATAAAAGTGTGCCTATTTATTTATTATTTATTTATTTTTGTTCAAATATGAAAGTGTGCCTTTTGAGAACTAAATTCTAATCTACTGTAGGGACCTGTTCGGCTCTCAGATCTTTATCCTTACAATTTAGCACTTCCAGATCATGTTTGTCAGATCACATATGGCCCAAATTATGACTTTTTTTCCTCTGTCATGCGTTTCACCATATCTTCACCTGTGGTAGTTTTTCTTCTTTTTGTTACTGTTAACTTTTATTCATTTTTTTTGTACTTTTGGACAAAAATTACAGCTGGTATTTTGTAAAACACATCATTTTTCTTAGATTCTGCAACTGCTCACTAGTGATTTGCGGTAACACATCATTGTTTTTGTACCTTTGGGCAAAAATTACAGTTGGTATTTTGTAAAACACATCATTGTTCTTAGATTCTGCAACTGCTTTTTCTAGTGATTTGCGGTAGCACATCATTGTTTTCATACCTTTGGGTAAAAATTACAGCTGGTATTTTGTAAAACACATCATTGCTTTTAGATTCTGCAACTGCTCTCTAGTGTTAAAACAAACCAAGAGTATTCATACATCAGTATAGCAAAGCTGGTCATTTCACCTAGAAATATGACATGCAGTGATCAATTTTTTTTTTTGCAGTTAACTAACAGACAATGTTAGCTACTGTGTGCCAAAAAAAAGTGCATTGTAGTTTTATATTTCCGATGTTGTGAAATGCCAGCATGTAAATTGCAAATTTGGTTTATCCTTCCTTATAATGTTAATTTCAGTTTATCTGTAGATGCCTGATGCAGTTGTCGATTATGACTTGTTGAACGGGAAGTGGGCCATAGTGCAACAACAAAACCTGCATTACGAAAGGACAAAAGTACTTTACGGCACCTCTTTTGCATCTCCTGCTAAAGAAAACCAAACTATAGACAATAGTAATAGTATTTATAACAGTTCTAATGGTAACAATGTATGGAATGATCTGCTTGATTACTATGAATGCAAATATTACCATGCTGATTCCAAGGACAAGGAGATTTCGGTCCCACTAACAGTCATTTATTCAAAAAAGCACAAGAAAGAAGAGGCTGGCCCAGGATTGTTGCATGGACATGGTGCATATGGTGAGGTTATGGACCGAAGGTGGCGTAGTGAGCTAAAGAGCCTCCTTGACCGCGGATGGGTCATGGCTTTTGCCGATGTGAGGTTGAAATTATTTTTTTTGCAAAATTAGTTTCCCTTCCATTTCAAAAATAAATAGACCTGATATTATGCCCTTGTAAACGTGAGCTACCACTTTTGTTCGTAACTGAAACCAAAAACATTGGAAATATACACCAGAACGTTAGTTGGTTGTGGTCAAATATGGGGATAAGTTTGCCACCGATTAAGAAGTGTCAAAAGGTTAAAATATTGAAGTAACAAACCAAGGGGAATTGAACATAATCATATTTATTGACTTCATCTCAAACTCTCTTGCAAAAAAAAAAAAAAAAATCATATTGTTTGGAATTGCAAATGTGAGAATTTGTGGGCTTATTTTGCGAAGGTAGTGAAATATTATGGCCTTATTGTACTAAAGTAGTGCTTTGTTTGGTCAGGGGTGGAGGTGGCCATGGAAAGAAGTGGCATCAAGATGGAACCCGTGCAAAGAAAATAAATGCAATAAATGATTTTGTTTCATGCGCAGAGTTTTTAGTAGAGAAAGGACTTGTGAAAGAGAATAAGCTAGCTGCCTGGGGCTATAGCGCTGGTGGTCTCTTGGTTGCTTCTGCCATTAATTCTAACCCAAGTTTATTTCGAACTGCAATTTTGAAGGTACTTGAATTTTTATGGCATCCTGGATGCATGTTACTAAAAATCTGTTCCACGAACAAGCTCTATATACAGAGTAAGCTAGAAAGACAGAAAAATATCTGTGATTGACATATCTTACTGAAGAACAAACATAGTATATCAAGTATAGACTAAATGTTAACAATTAAACTTATTGGCCCTTTTCCTCACAATTCTAATGAGATCAGAGTTGTGACTTGATATGTAGAAATTGAAGCAAAAACATAACTCCTCTGTTGGGACACCTCATTAGTTTACATTTGCATGATTTTTTTAACAATGTTTGGGTTCCTCTAAACCTCCTTTGGTCTGAGGAATCAGAACTAAAAAAGTCAAAAGCTTTAATGGATGCGGATATGATTCTCTTTTTCTAGGAGTGATCTCTAAAATTGTAAAACCATCCGTTCTGTTTCAGGTGCCTTTTTTGGATGTACTGAACACACTTCTTCACCCAATACTGCCTCTGACACCTATTGACTATCAAGAGTTTGGATGTCCTATATATTTGGAGGATTTTCTGGCAATAAAGAAATATTCACCTTATGAAAACATTCAAAAGGATGCGCTTTATCCAGCTGTAATGCTCACCTCCTCCCTTAGCACAAGGTAGTGTTGACTCATATTTCAGTATTTTGTTGCTTATACAGGATCTTGTAATAAGTATTTTTCTATGTTTCTCAATTCTGAATCTACTCTACTTGAGATCTGAATTGATGATAAACAAGAACATATGATACAGGCCATAATGCTTTAAGAAGAGTACACTGGAAACACATCATCATCATCATCATCATCAACAACAACAAAGCCTTTTGTCCCAAACAAGTTGGGGTAGGCTAGAAATGAAGCCCATATTGAATTTCATTTCCATACTGGAAACATATCATAGTGAATTAGTGATAAGGTCTTGTTTTAAGCTTTCAATAGCTGAATTATATTCTACACAAAAGGATACGTGAATTGTTGTTGGTCCTTGAGACTTGAGACTTGCACTAAAACTGAAAGTAATTATTGGTTTTGTAGGTTTGGAGTCTGGGAGGCTGCCAAGTGGGCTGCACGAGCCCGTGATTTGACAGTTTATGACCCTCAACGGCCGATTGTACTCAACTTCACAACAGATATCATAGAAGATAGCAAATACTTACAGACAAAGGAGTTAGCCATTGAGACTGCATTCCTCCTAAAGACGTTTACTGATCCTGATTAAATGGCATCAAGGATATCTCAGGATATTAACTGAAAAAAAGGATATCACAGGAAATACACATTGTGGACCCGATGACCTGAACAGCTAAAATTGCAGTGAGGAGCATGAAAGCAAGCTCCATTAGATAATGGTACTGTTTTTGTCTAGAAACAGCTAAATTTTGTAACCGGTTACCTAGTTTGTACAGAAATTACCTAGTCTGATCAAGACTGGAGCCGCATATTGATTTTCTTTCCAGAATTCTGTTGCCAAATGCCAAAAAAACCAAATGTTCGTTGAAGGTTTTATTTTTCTATTCTTTTCTTTTTTAAATTATCTGAATGATTGGAATGATGCAATATTGAAATCAGAAATGTTGAATATGATCGTGCTTGTGTTTGCTTGTGGGACTGAAGGTGTGACTTGTGAGTGTGTTGTATATTTATTTGTTTGTATGCCAGTGTTTTGGGTGTATTGGTATTTGAGTGTGTGAATAGATGTAGCCGAACAAAAGGGCATTTGCAGATACGGGTGCAAACGAGTTAAACATGAGCGAGTTGAGCCAAGTTCAAGCTCGTCTCGAGATCTTAACGAGTCGGGCTAGCTTGTCTCGCTATCAGGTTGTGAGCTGAAAGATACAACTTGAGTTCGTATTGTTTATAACTTGAGCTGGCTCAACTCGTATCGTTTAACTCGTGAACTCCTCAAACAAACAAAATTCAAGCTATCAAACTGTGAGCTGTAGCTTGTTCAGTTCGCATCGTTCAAATCGTTCAGTTTGAAAATTATAACTCTTTTGCAGATATTTTACAAGTTGTAACTCATTTTTAACTTGTTCATTGTACAATACAAATCACATAATTAATCATAGAAAATGAGTTAACGAAGCGAGTAATAACGATCCGAGCTGATCAGTTCGTATTGTTAACATTTCGAGTTGGCAACGAATGAGTTCATAACGAATTTTTCTCGAGCCGAACACGAACGAGTCACGAGTTATCGAGTTACGAATATTTCTTGCACTCCTATTTGCAGAGGCTGAAGAAATGTTTTAAATGGTCACTTTTTTCTAGCCCAATAATATGAGAAGCATCTTTTTTTATTCGGCACCACCGATAAATTGGTATAGGTTTTGAGTGCATTTCAATGGGAATCATGTCTGTTGTTATTCTGGGATAACAGAGTTCTGTTATTCTCTGATCTGATCGTTCATTTTCAATCTAACAGATAAAATATATAATACATCGAATTTCGTGCAGTCCATCCGTCCATTCGTGCCGTTCATTTATCTGTGTCGAAATCTGACGGTCGGATCAGAGGATAACAGTGTCTTGTTATCCCCAAGAATAACAGCAGATACGGACTCTTCAATGTAAGGGATATGCGAAGAAACGTCAGTGTGTGTTGGGTGGTAGGAAGGGGGTGGTTGATGGCTAATCAATAAGGGTGCGTTTGGATCATGTCATGGTTAGTGTAAAAATAGTGCTATCTAGATTAGTGGTTGAAATGATGGTTACATTTTGCTATCTAGGTTAGTGCAAAAATAGTGCTAATTTTGTGCTATCTAGGTTAGTGAAAATGTTGTTTGGATTGCACATTTGGAATAGTGATAGTGAGTTAATAAATAATAAATTATTTTAGTTTTTTAACGATAATAACAATAATAAAATAATAAAATATTGATATCAATTTATAATATATAATAATACAATAATAATAAATGATAATAATAATAAAATAATGATAATTACAATAATAATAATAATAAATAATAAAATAATGATAATTACAACAATAAGAATAAAATAAAATAATAATAAAATAATAAAATAATGATAATTACAATAATAATAATAAAAATAATAATAATGACAATTATAATAATACTAATAAAATAATAATGACAATAATAATAATAATAAAATAATGACAATTAAAATAATCATAATAAAAATAAAATAATAATAATGACATTTATAATAATAATAAAATAATGATAATGATAATTACAAAAATAATAATAATAACAATTATAACAATACTAATAAAATAATAATGACAATTAAAATAATAATAATAATAATTATTATTATTATAATAAAATAATGATAATTACAATAATAATAATAAAAATTATAATAATGACAATTATAATAATACTAATAAAATAATAATGACAATAATAATAATAATAATAAAATAATAATAATAATAATAATAATAATATTAATGACAATTATAATAATAATAAAATAATGATAATTACAATAATAATAATAAAAATAATAATAATGACAATTATAATAATACTAATAAAATAATAATAATAAAATAATGACAATTAAAATAATAATAATAAAATAATATTAATGACAATTATAATAATACTAATAAAATAATAATGACAATAATAATAATAATAATAAAATAATGACTATTAAAATAATAATAATAATAATAAAATAATAATAATGACAATTATAATAATAAGAAAATAATGATAATTACAATAATATTAAAAGAAATAATAATAATGACAATTATAATAATACTAATAAAATAACAATGACAATAATAATAATAATAAAATAATGACAATTAAAATAATAATAATAATAATAATAATAATAAATAATAATAATAATATCAAGATGATGATTACAATGTAATAAAATAATAATTTTGCTAACCATGACATGTGCTAATTTGTTAATCCTACCATTTTGTTGGATTAGCAAAATAGCACTAACCAACACTACTCACAACTTACTAAATCATGTTTGGATCACATTTTTGTGTGGATAGCAACCCTTATCCATGGTTAGTGCTATTTTTGATGATCCAAACACGCCCCTAGATGATGGTGATATTTATAATCCGTGGTCTTCACTGTGACAGCTTATGCTTTTACAGCAAGATAAATCTGAAGCAGTGTGAGAACACCACCCCAGGTGGGTGAAAACTGAAAACTGAAAATGGAGGTTTCTAATTTCATATCGTCAGCATCATCATCCACAAAAGTCCCTCACCTAGTCACAACATTAGTTTTTATTGCGCTTCGGGATGTCTTCCTTTCAGAGATGAGAGATGTTATTGTTGTGTGTATATATATATACTAATAATCGTACTCGTGCCAAACAACGGAAAACATTACGAACGAAAAAGAATAATTTAAATTATGTGTTGATTAAATACTATTTTTGCGTGTATTATATTTTTGTGAATTATTCGACGCATATTTAAAATTATGTGTTCTTGTCAATTAGTTGTATTAAAAATAAATGCTTGAAAAAATGCTTTTATAATTTTTCACGCGTATCTTTCAACTACATAATGACACTGTAAATTGACAATGTAATATCATTATAAAATCATGACCGTGCGTTGCGACGGATGATTTATAATGATAGATCAATTAAGTGATATTATGTACAAATCTCAAACAAGTTGAGCAATAAATTAATTAATCAAAGCATTTCATTTTTATATACAATTCTTTGTATATCAAATTACAAAGAAAAATCATATATATTATGAAGTGCGAATTTGCTCAAATTACAAACAAGTTTTTTTTTTTTAATTGTTTCAAATTTTCTATTGAGTACAACAATTAGTATTATTAAAGGCCAATACACTAACAAAAGAAGAAGAAATGAAAAAATGATTTTTTTTTTGTTGCATGTCAATGCGGCTCTTTATATGAAATTACAAAATACCATATAGCTGCTTTTATAAAAGGAGGGATTCTCCTAGTTTTTTTCTTGTAGCTTTGAAGTACAAATTCATGTATGATGCATATCATAAACATTGCTAGTCAGATAACATTTCTGACTAACATAGATTCATTCAGCACAAAGAGAATTGGAGCAGACATACTTTAATTACAACAACTTCATCTATTTGTGTTTCCCACTTGGACAAATGTAATGTCTCAAAGAACTTCAGAAATTAAGTACATGAAGTTTGAATTGCATAAAAAATAAGACAAAACACTCAAAGTGGCAATATCTAGGCTCACTATTAAACTACAAAAGTAGCATTGAAATATATTAGTTCCAACAAAATATACGGATCATTTCAAACTCCATTCATGATTATTATCACAAAGCTACTCATAGATTTACCCAATAACGAAGCTTCTGAAAAATATTAGCACTTCGCATTAGAACACAAGTCATGACACATTTCTATAAATCAGATTATCAAGCAGAGAGCAATATCGTCAAGGAGCTATTTCTTTTATCTGAAAATCCAAGTAGCTACAAAAAATCAAAGTAGATTGATGTTCCCACCTGTCTCCAGCAGCCGAAATTCTTCTACTGTCACAAGTTTTATTGGCTCTTGTTACACAAGATATTGTATGTCAGTTTTATTACTTTTTAATCTGTTGAAATTGCATATAAGTCCCTGACATTTCATTAATTTCAAGATGGTCCAGTTTAAAAATAAAATTCAATGATAATTCAGAGAGTTTAGACTATAACTTACCAGTATATGTAAAACAATATTATTTAGTGGGGCGACCACAGGAAAATTACATAATGTAAAAAGTTCATGAAAAAATTTGATACCATGCAAGAAGAATTAGATCAAACCTCAAAATATAAGCACTTACCTAGAGAGCAAAGACTTGGAAGCACAAGACAGCAGGGTATCAAGGCATGTGAGATAGATATATAGGATTCACATAAATCGTCATTTACAGAAGGTGACTGAGTAACATGGGGTCTCACAAGGTGACAGTAATTGTGCTAATATAGGGTTGTTTTCTCTATTTCTTTCTTCAACAGAAATCTCACAAAATAATAAAAAAAATTAACTCAGACCCAAAATATAAAATCTTTTATTGGGAAAAAAATGCCATTACATTTTATTGGTTCCATATTCCATCTGAAATACAAAATGGAACTTCTTAAAGCTTGTTCTTATACAGCTCTTTATTTGCATTTGAACATTTTCACAAAGCATGTCAGAACAAACAATAATTAATAATTTTTGTAAATTGAAGTTGTACAATATACCTCTGAAGTAGCAGCAACACAAGCACACTCATTGAGAGAAAGAGAGAGGGAGAGGGAGTACCCATATATGTTTTATGAATCACTGACAATGAAGTAAGAAACAAACAACTGAATTCTCGTCTTGCAAAAAAGGACATTAGAAATTGTCCTGCACAAAAAGGACATTAACAGTCGTTAGCACAATTAAAGTCTTCATATCAAAAGGGTGATAAAAAGATCCATATTTAACAATTAGATATATAGCTTGTACAACCGAAGGGTACCATTCTCGAAGCTTTTGGAAAGCATAATCTATATCTCCACTGTTTTTAAACTGCAAAACAAAAATAAAATCAAGTTCAGCAAAATTGATTTTCACAGACAATAGATCGAGAACAAGAATCCAATTAAGAAGGCACATAAAGCTGACTTTATTTCTTGTACAAGCTTTACCTTTTCTTCTTTTGATTATATTGTCCAAACCAAAAAATTACATGAGCAATTGGCAGTTTGCAATATCTGAAAATTAAACTCAACTGAATTCCATTTCCCTCCCCATTGTTTTAGGCAGGTCATGTACCAGGAACAACTTCTAGTAGTCTGCGGATTTTTGCAGCTTAGTATCAAAACAGTCGGAACCGAGCAGTCTACAGTAAGTCAATGATAAATATATAAATGAAGATAAGAATAAAATGAGGTCATTGGTTGATTCTACAAAAAAAAAAAAAGAAGTTCCATACCTCTGGATAATGAGATAGAACAATCAATGTCTTGAACTGCTCGTCCAGTTACTGAAATATTAAGCAGTAATAATTAGGATATACGATTGAGAACTCAAGTTCTTAACATCAAGGTTCAGAACAATTTAAAATATAAATTAATCATAAGTGCAATGGCATAACCAAGTACAATGTCAGTACTCAACTAAATTTCATTTCCCTCCCCATCGTTTTAGGCAGGCCATGTACCAAGAACAACTTCGAGTAGGCTGCGGCCTTTTGCAGCTTGGTACCAAAATAGACGGAACCGGGCAGTCTATAGTAAGTGCATGATAGAAGTTTTTCTAACCCTAGTTGTTAAATAGAGGTTGCAAGTATACAACCGTCTATTGTAGTACTTAGGGATCGAATCCACAGGGACAAGTCGGATTTAGTTATCAAATTCTAATAATTCTAATCTAAGTAAGAAATTAAAGGTTGTGTTTTGTTGTAAAGTAAAGGTTGGTTTTGGTGTTATGCAATTTTGAGATTAAGTAAATCAATTAACAACTTCAAGAATTAAGATGAGAGATTTAGGTTTCTAGAGTTTCTATCCACTTGTTTATATCTACTTAGTCATTTAAAGTTTTATTTTTGTATTATGGAGGCGCAATTAACAAGTTTGGTACTAAGGAATATTTCTATGTTAATACCATATCTAAACTAGAATAATTTCACCTTTCGGTACTTGATCATCCTAGTCTAAATTCATTAAGTCCTAATTGCCTTAATCTACTTAAACAATTGTAATTCACCTCTCGGTCCTTGGTACAATTATTCAATTCAATAAAGTTGGCCTATATATGACAATCGTCACGTTTCGGTACTTAGATTACCATCTACCTTGTTACTTGTAATCGGGATCTAACAATTCAATTTCTCAATTACAACCATTAAATTCTAAGTATGCAATTTGATCAAGATCACAATAAGCAATAAAAACAAACACAAGCCATAATAACAAAAATGATCATCATATCATTATACCAAGTAAGATACAAGCCAAGTTTCAAGTCTCCCTAAAAACCTAATGGAGAATTAGCCCTTGATGGCCATGAAAATACAACTAAGCAAGTAAAAGAAAACAAGAGAAGGAGTGGAAGAATAAACCAAAGTGATGATGAAGTCTCTAATGACCTTCTCTTCTTCTTCCTTCTTCTTCTTCTCTTTCTTCCCCAAAATCTCTATCTTTCTCTCAAAAGTGTAATGGAAAACTATCTCTTCAAAGCATATCCTAAACAGATCTGAACCCCCCTATTTATGCATGAATACACGAATCCCAAAATAACCTCTAATAAACTTTCCAAAATAAAACTGAACTGCTCTGCCAACCTTGGTTATGGTCGTAATGATGGGTCATTACGGTCGTAATTAGTGTTAAAAATGGCAAAGCGTGCCAAGAATATGGTTTCGGGATCTATTCTGGGAATTGACGATTTGGTTACGGCCGTAATGATCTCTTCTGCATCAAAATTTGGCCAAGGCATGGAAATTGAACTCTCGGGAAAACACCATTACGACCGTAATGGATGCACTTAGCTCCTGAGATGGCTAAGTATTGGAATTCTGGGTCTCGGGTTAGTTCCATTACGGCCGTAATGGATGATGGCTACGGCCGTAATGAGTAGATCTGAGGAGATTTTGGCTAAGTTCTGAAATGGGGTGTCTCGGGATATGGTGATTACGGCCGTAATGTCTATGCATGCTCTCTGGATCTATTCTGGGACTTCATTACGACCGTAATGGATATGGTTACGACCGTAATGACTCATGTAACTGTCTGATCTCGCTCCCAAGTGCTCCAGGTGTACAGAAATAGCTTCTTGTGCTTCCATTACCTATTTTCTGCATTGTAAATCAATTTTAGGGAAGTAACTTGAACTTGAGACTAAACTTGAGTATTTTTACCTAAACCTATCGAATTTTGGCTTAAATTACACAAAATACCCTATGATTCTGGTATATAATTTCGTCTTATCAGTGCAATGGTAAACATATAAATGTAGAGAAGAATAAAACAAGGTCATTGGTTGATTCTGCAAAAAAAAAGAAAAAAGAAGTAAAGTTTCATACCTCTAGAATAGTGAGATACAACAATCAATGTCTTGAACTGCTCCTCCATTTGCTGAAATATTTAGCAGTAGTAATTAGGATATACGATTGTAGTAATTAGGATATACGATTGAGAATTCAAGTTCTTAACATCGAGGTTCTTAACAATTTGAAAATTGAAATAGAAATTAATCATCAAGTGCAATGGCATAACCAAGTTCGATATCAGTACTCATACAAACGAAATAAATGGAAAATAAAATTAAAATAATAAAGAAGAAAACAATCATAACCGCAGTAAGATTAACGAGTTACGAAAATTGAGACATCAGTTTCATCATTACCTCAGGATGGAGAAGGCCATCATTAGATGAGTATAGTAGAACTCCAAACCTCACTCGCACATTGTTTTTCGAATATTGATAAGATTGCATCAAAAGCCCAAAAGGTATTAAAGAAAACATAATCAACATAGGTTACATAATTAAAATTTTCTCAAAATGCAACTTACAACATAAACAAGAACATGAGATGGCATGCCTCAACACCACACTTTGTTGATGGATCCACAAATAAACAACAAGAAACATGTTTTTACAAATGTAACGATGCTGACCAGGAAACACTGGCATCAATATCTACAACAACAAATAGATATTATGAACGTAGAATAATAAATCTCAATGAAATTGGATTGTGCTTCAGAAACATTGTATTTACATAAAGTTAGAGATGTTGTTAGGAGATCTTCACAGAAAGCATCATTATTTCTAAGAATAAAGTCTATTTGCACAATGATATTGCAATTTATACAATACTACGATGGTGTACCTTCTGCCATGGCCAAAAGAGGACAGGCGAAGAGAAGTTCGTACAAACCTGACACTGATAGAAGAAACCCTCTGATGCGAGTGCAGAGCTGAGATCGTGCTACAACGAAGGTCGTATGGCGCGGAAGATCGCGCATGGCAACCACGTCAGGTTCATTGAACTTTGCAGGGTCGATGGAGGGGTGCTTCCTGAAGTGAAGATAGTCTTTGATGGTGAGGAGGCCGACATGGAGCCGACAATGGAGAGGCAGAAAGAGGTGGGTCCGACAAGTAAGGATTGGGGTCCAGCAGTGAAGGCTGCTTTGGGTGACAAGAGAGAGATGGCGAGGCTGATCAGATCTAGAGAAAGTGAGATGGGGGGCCTGGTCTCGGCATCTCGCCATGGAAGAGGAAGCGGGAGAGAGAGAGACAATGAAGAAGGAGAGCCTGTAAGGAGAATTAGGGCTAGGAAGGAAGGAAGAGGAGAGCATCAGAGAACAACCGCCTAAATCGCTCAGGGTCGGGATCGGCTAATCGACGTGAAGAAGTTCATGGAACAAGAAAGCGCAGCTGATGGGGTTGGTTTAAGCGTTTCGATGTTTTAGGCGGTGTTTTAGGGTTTAGGTTTCAGCTGCGGTGGGAAAAGGAAGAAGGATCGAGAGAAGATAGATAAGGAGTCGATAGAATCATGGTTTTTGTTTCTTTCGTTACACCCGGTACACAATGGATGGGTAAGTGATCCACAATTTTTTTGTTTCGGCGCAGAGAACCAAGTTCATCCAAGATCCGAGAGAGGGTTCAACAGTCTTTTTCTGAGGGGTATTTTTTGTTGGGATTTCATGTGTAAGTTCAAGAGGTAGAAAATTAAAAATTTTCTCCTCCATGTGACTCAATACACAAGATCTATCTTATTTTATGACATTAGCAAGCAAACTACACATAAACATTTCATCAAGCACCTCATGTGCATCAAATAAATAACTAGTAATCTTATTTATCATCTACACAAGAGGTTAAAGATTTATACCTAAAGAGATTGTCAAATCTCTTGGTAGAGAGAAGTCGGTTTCTCTTCTAGATCTCTTGCAAAAACCGTCGTCTTCTTCACCGAGTTTGGAAGCACCTTCCAACCTCTTGGTTCACCTTGAAGCTAAACAACAAACCAATACACCTCTTAGATAGATGGATGTATGGTTTAAAGCTTATATCCAACCACCTAGCTCTTAATTCTTCAATAGAAAAACTAGTTTATTTGGTGGCTAAACTATGCAAGAGATAAAGAGGAGAAGAGAGGGTTTCTTTTTCT
>CAXKVX010000680.1:0-63541 GCA_964058865.1 Eleocharis quinqueflora
GCATTTGCTGTATGCATTGTACAGAATTGTCATGCATATATGGATGTATAACATTACCAAAGGGACATTAATTTGTTCGTTACAATTCAACGATCCAAATGAGAAAAAAATGGACAGAGAGAATCTCACACCGTGAATTGAATTGTGAAAAGACTATATTTCGGAATAACATAGTCATGCGAATTTTTAAAATTCATCATTATCAGTCATTACTTGTATTATTGACTCTGTTTAGAAATAATATGTTATTTTGAAATAGTTCTATTCTCTTCAAATAATAGTATGCGCAATTTATCATTAATTATAAAGACTATATTTTTCGAAATGATAATTTTGTACATAATATTTGATAAGTTCGTTTAATCAAATACACGTAAATTACCCATGTAAATTACACATATTCCTTTTCCTTACATAAATCCTCTAGCACTAAGTAACAGTAAAATGCAACAATATCTTGCTTCCATGGTACCTCCATTTTACTTACTGGTAAGAACAATGCGGGTACCGAATCCTATACCAATATAGATCATTAAGATAGTTGCAGTTGACGAAAAAA
The DNA here is from genome assembly GCA_964058865.1 of Eleocharis quinqueflora. Classification (NCBI taxonomy): domain Eukaryota; kingdom Viridiplantae; phylum Streptophyta; class Magnoliopsida; order Poales; family Cyperaceae; genus Eleocharis; species Eleocharis quinqueflora. Next base: position 560 of record CAXKVX010000680.1, read on the forward strand.
TCAAGCACTAAAAATAAAATTTGTTTGTAATACGACCTTTTTTGTATAATTAGGAAAGTGTATTATAGTAAAACATAAAGAAAATAATAAAAATTAAGAAGTTACCTTCTCAGATCGTTATGAAATTGTGCATCGACGTCATAAATCCAAAGCCTGCGAGCAAATAGAATGGCCTATTTCAAAAATCAGTCTGAAAGGAAATATTGGAAGAAGAAAGTAATTGCAAACATGTAAAGCAATAAGAACAATTATAACAATAAAGCTGACACCAATGGCTAATCGCCTCACACTGGAATAATTGACATTAAACTTCACAATTCAAGATGGGATCAAAATATTCAAAATTACTTAAGGGAAGCCTATTTGCTCAAGTGTGTCATTTCGCTTCTTCAAGTAGACAACTGCTATTGAGACACTCGGCAAAAAAAATTAGTAAACAAATTTACTAGTATTATTGTCAGAGTACAGTAACAGAAAGGTCAGATGATGAACCTCCCCACCTCCACTCCCTTCCCAAACCATGAGAGTTATCTGATCTAATTCTAGATTTTTGTAGAAGTGGTATATGTATTGGCTCATTGATAATTTTTTGTTAAAAGCAAAAAGAAGAAAACTATTACGTTCAGTTCAAGATTTCGGGAGTGCCTCTTCCTGATGTAAAATGAATTGGAATTTATCCTTGTATTTGTTCCTGATTTCAGGAGTCCCAACAAAGGAATTTAGAAAAAGCTGATAAAATAGATCAATTGCTTTTCAAATAAAAAAGCCGAGTGTAGGAAATGATTGCAGTAGTGAAATCCTTGGCTCCAATGGCAGCATCTGCTTGCTTGTTATAAAAGAAGAGAATATTAGAAATAAAAAAAGCAAGATACAAACTAAATTTCTGAGAAGCGATTCGATCTACCCCTTGGCACAATCGCATCTAATGCACGTCTGAAAAGAGCACTTCTCTCTCGGAGCAACGCTTGCCCAATAATTCCCTCAAGTGTTGGACTGACCATACGAGTATACGACGTGAGACGTATGGTTGGGAGCTCCATTTACTGGACCAGTCAAGCTCCCTTAGACATGTCTAACGTGCGAAACGATCACGAAAGATTGTAGTTTCGTTGACCATTTTATTTAATGAACGATTAAAAATAATTGTTTCGTTAAAGAAAACGATCAAAACGATTGGAACGAATCAAAACGATCAAACTCATTTCCTCCGCTCTTCATCCATATTCTCTCTCATCGCACTAATGCAAACTAGAAACCGGTGATCAATGATTATAATCTTACATAAGGATCAACTCTTTCATCTCCTCATTCGAGCAATTATTCATCTCATTTCTCATCATCTTCTCTTAGTATAGCATTTCTCTTTGAAATCAAAACAATTCTAACAATATACAGTTACAAATGAAATTACGAAACAATCGATCACGAAACAATATATTTTCGTTAATCGTTTCGTTAATTAAATGAAATAAATTTCTTTGATCGTAATCGTCTCATTTGTCACGAAACAAAACGAAAAAGATTAAATAACCAGTCATCGACAACCCTGCTCCCTCAGCTTATCAAGCGTCGCCTTTACTGTATCGTCATCTTTCTGTTTTTACCAAATTATCATAAATATGAGTAAAAACAAATAGAAAAATAAAAGGATGTGGTTCATACCTAATTTAAATTACTGTATTTGGTGTCATATTATTTTTGGTAATTGTAGCAACGTGTTACGTGCTGGTGAATCAATTATGAACATCAGCTCTTTGATATGTAGCCTCATTGAACTTACCTTGTCAGATTCTTTCTTCTCTATCTTTTTTTTTTGTTAATTGAAAGTTGAAACTCAATTTAAGATGCTTATACACGATAGGCGAGCCAACATATTGAGAATATAACTGCATGAAGTAGCTTAGCTTCAAATAAAATGTACAAATTACTAGAACGACTACATATAATAACCAATCAAAGTTGTTCTTAAATATATATAATTTCTGTGCTTTGTATCTTTTGTTTTAATAGTGTAAAGAGAGGAATAAGAGAGAAATGAATTATATTGATCTTGTATAATTGATTACAAATATAAAGGTCTAGTTATAGCCTTGATTAAACTATTATTCTAAACATCTCCAACATTGTACTACTTCTATAATCTCTCACACTCAATTACATTGATAAACTCCTACATAATTTGCACCTAGCAATATCTCCAACCTATAATTCTAACATCCCCTCAAGCTCATCGTGCGGTACGCATGTTGAGCTTGCCTTGCAAATGTCTTGATAGCACAATCTTGAATCGTTAAATTATATATTGAGTCTCCATGAAGAAAGAAGAGAATTAGTTATTTTGACTCAAAATGTGTTCATAGAAGCTTGTTTGAGTCTTCTTGAACAAAAAGAAAAGAAAAGAAAATACTCTCAATGGCTCTTTTGACTCATTGATTCTTTTGCTCAATGGCTCTTTTGGCTCTTTTGGCTCATTGGCTCTTGGCTCAATGGTTTTTTTGACTCATTGGCTTTGTACATAATTGCAAGAGGCTCTTGGCTCTCTTGTCTCAAAATGATAAGAATGAGAAGAAGAATAATGAGCTCATGTTGATTTGGCTTCAATTGTAATTTGATTTGAAACAGGGGTGTGTCTGAAAAATTGGTTGAATTGTGCAGAGCAAGGTCAAGTAGAAAAAAAACTTCAACTGTGGAGTTTGTTGTTGTGCCAACTCAATGAAGAAGAGACCCAGTAGCATCTTTGGGCCAGCAACTCTATGGAATTCTCTCCTCCTCTTTTTTTTTAAAAGTGAGCTTTCCACAGTGGGCTTTCGATCTCAGTCCAGAAAAGAAAAAGAAAGAAATAATGAGAAGAATATTGGATCTGAACAAAGATCGGATAAACCTGTTAAGAACGAAACTCCCAAGTCGCAACCCGTTTATGGCTTCTTCCCATCTTTCTTCGTGAAAACCTCATTGATCTTCCTTCGCGAGATCTAGAAATCGCCAATAATGGCTGTGACGAGACAATAGACACAAGACTGTTACTAAGTGGTGCGAGCACAGATTGTGATGATATAGGAAAGATATTGGAGTTACTAGCCGTGGGATCAATATCGGAGGGCTGTGGGATGACTTAACAGCTAAAAAAGGGAGACGTCCAGTGTGCAGGAAATGGAAATAAAGCCAACGAGTTGTTAGGATAGCTTGTTATAGACTTTTGCAGATATACCCTTCTTTTATTTTGTTTTGTTGAAAATTTTAAATGGAGATAAAAGATAAAGGATGGAATGAGTTAACCTTCTACAATAACAAACAAGAAAAAATGAAGAAAAAAAGTTAATTTTCTTTTTCCTAATTTGTCATCAATATAAAAAGTTCAAATTTTTGAACTTCTCTTCCGTTCTATTCCACTCTCCTACTTTTCCTTTACTTCCTGTTCACCCTCAATTATCCAAAACAATGTGTAAGTTCTTATTTCATTTTACAAACATTTTCCACTCAACACAAACCTTCACAATGGAAAAGTAAATATTATTGAAAGATCACTTGTACAACACAAATGGTACACGGATGGCAGAACCAACATGGCACTAGACTTGATTTTCACCTGAAGTTAAGGTTCACTGTTTCTGACAGCAATCCTCTCAACAAGAAAGGTTTCCATCATGAATAATGCCTGAAAAGGACAGATTATAAATAAACTAGAGGACAAAAAAAATTAGAGGAGAAAGTTATTAATCCATTAGAAGTAATCCACAGGGGGCTCTCTTTACCTCAATGGCTATGGCAGTTGGTGTTAGGGCAGAAACGTCACTCAGACCCTGTTTTGCTGCCATATCTGCATTGTTAAGGTAATAAAATATTAGTAATATATGGCAAGTATTGCTATTCTTTTGTTGACAATGTTTGATATCAAATCTAAATTCTCTGGAGAAGTCCACAGCCCCAGTTAGGTTGTAAACCAATTGATGAGGACATGGTACTGTTTTTCATATTGCACCTATATTGGTATAATGGTATGTATGAGATAATAGCAAAAAAATAAGCAAAGACGTGGCACATAACATACCTTCAAGGGAAACTCTAATGTCAGCATTTGGATAGGCATCCGACCTCTGTTCAAAGAGCGCTGTCAGTTTTGCAAAAGCCTGCATAAGACCAAATTGTCACATCAGGCGGGGCCACTTGCTATTAAATTAGTGGAGAATTACAAATGGCACAAGGAATGCAGGCAAAGTGCTAACTTAAAATCTTAGATCTCAACAACCACTAAAAATTTGAGCAACATGTATATTCTTATTTGCAGAAAACACCATTGATTATAAAAAACTGTAAATAATGATTAGTGTAGTAAGGATTATCATAACAAAAGTATAACACTTAAAGCAAAATTCATTTCTTGGACAAAAGTTGGGGCTTATAATAATACAAAATTTGATCCTTAATCCACAAGTTTCTCCCTTCAGTGATTATTGACTATGGTAAGCATTGCCGTTTTGAGTACCAAGAGGAAAAGAAAAATTCTTAGGTGAACTTAATTCAGAGGAGATATCGGATTTTGTTGATTACAATATAGTTCCTCATCTATTACAAGAGTCTTCTCTCTTTTCAAGCTTTTTCCCTCTAACAACAACTTGCTGGTCAGGTAATAAGGGATCAGAAAAACTGGGACATTGACACTATATGCCCACCAATTATGGTCTGTTTTGCAATTGCCAATAAAATTAGAGCTTGTTATCATTTTGTTTTTGTTTATTCTTTGAAATATCACATGCATAAAAGCAACCTTTGTGTAAGGATCACCAGATTCTTCATCAAGAAGAGGGCGAGATGCAGTACCAACAGCTGCTATACGCTGAGCAAGGGCATCTAAAGGAACATCAAGCCACACACTTATACCTTGCTTCATGTACTTCCTGCCCCAAAATATAATATACCCTTGCTATAGATATGTCATGAACAAATCATAAATTTGAAATGGCTTCTAATAATATTTGTACTTGATTACTTGTTAACCCTTTAAAACTTTTAGCTTCAAAAGGTGATTTGTTTTTCATGAGCAATTATCTGATACTTGTATATTATAAATCTAAGAGAGTAACCCCACTAGGAAAGAAAATAAAGCACAAATTTCCTTCTTACCAGTTCATAGGTCGTATAACAGCACCACCACCGGTTGCAACAACCAGCCGATGCATTGTTGACAAGTCTCTTAATACCTCACTCTTCAGAAAGGAAATGCATGAAAATCAAAAGAAAAAATAGAAGCTCAATGAGCATCAACAAATCAGAAGAACAGAATATTAAGCTCCCAATAACTCCGAAGCAAAAAAAGAAATGAAATAAAATAAAGAAAGAAAAGAAAATTTACTACATTAACACTTAAAGGAGTACCTCATTATCTCTGAAGAAAGCTTCACTATGTTGCTTGAATATCTGAGCTACTGTTGATATTCCCACAGCCTGCTCAACCAATTTGTCACTGAAACGGTGAGAAAGACGAAACAAAAGGATTTACTAACCAGAATTTTACAAAGATAATAAACCAACAATTAATAGTTTTCAGCGCCTTTTCGTTCCAAAAGAAGAAGAACAAACCTGTCAAAGAAAGAATAACCCAACACTTGAGACAGTATTTTCCCAACAGTTGTTTTCCCAGACCCCATCATTCCTAGTCCAGAAAAGCACATAAAATTATTAATCTATTAAATACACATTCCTACAGTGAATACAGATGATTTAGCAGAACTAACCAACTAAATAAATGCAGTGTCCATTTAGGTAAGGAAGAACCTCTTGTGATTTCCTCTGTAATTGCACCAGCACTGAATCAGATAACTATACTAAATAACATTTATATGAAATAAAGAGAGGCATGTGAGTGGCTTTCTTGGCAACTACAAGGATCTGGATCAACATCAATTAATTTTTTATGTACAATCTGGTGAAAATGTTCTTAGGACCAAATTCTTTATTTTCCCCATTAAATTGAATTTTTTTTTTTCTGGTTCATGGACCAAATTGGCCCTACCTAAAATACAACAGTTAGGATATAAAGAGACAAAAGAGTTAGTCCCAAATAATAAGAAAAGGTAATAAGTTTCAAAAGCAATTTGAAGGTGAATTCTCAGACCTTTAGTATGAGGGCTTCATCAAAGGAGTTGTGAATCTCAATGCCTGCTTCAAACAAATACAAATACAGTCAAATAAGGCATACAAATAAACCACAGTTCAATGCATCATTAAAATTTGTATCAATTCTCCCCACCAAAAAGCACAAGTACAACCCTATCATTTTCACTGTTTCTAAGACAAATCCTCAAAAATGCTCACAGATTCCATCAAATAAGACTAAATTAAATAAACACAATTCTTTCATACTGTATTTTGTCAAACATAAAGTATTGGAGTGAAAAAGAATTCAAGTGACAGAGTCTGAAAACCATGTCCCGATAACAATATTCAAGCCTAATTACTCCAACGGAAAAGAAAATTAAAAATATATCTATGGAAACGAATAGACATCATAAAAATAAAAATACCTGCTGCTTTGTTGTGACAGCACAATATCTTCAACGGCGGATTTCCGGACATGATCGAAACCCTATTTCTCGTCAAATCAACCAAATTCACCTTCTGGCCTCGCTGAAATCCCAAATGCACCGTTGACGCCTTCACAGTACCAGTATATTTCCTCCCAAATTTATTATCGTTATTATTCAAATAACTGGATTTGAGACTGAAGCCTACACTCGTCTCCATCTTTTTTATCTTATTGAAGAAACAAAAGAACGAACGAAAGAAAGAAAGAAGGGGTGAAGACGGGGAAACAAAAAGAAAAAGAAAGAAAGAAATGAATTTATGTTCTGGTTTAGAGGGGAACGCGCAGGAGAAGTTGCATTTGTTAAATTCGGAAGGAAATCACACGAAATGACCAAAACACCCCTTGTTTGGTAAGGTGTTGGTGGGAGTTGATATGCATTATCTAGAGAAGTGGGGGATATTTTGGACAATCGGGGTTGGTGGCTCGTGTAAAGTTCTCAACACTGCGCCATCTAACCTAGCCGATGTGTCGACACGTAGGAGAGAGAAAAAAATTGGGGTTTGGTAGAAATCTTAAAATGTTATTAATCAACAGTTAAAGGACATATTTGTGGATTAATAGATTCAATTGCTATTTTTTTAATAATTATATGTTAATCAAATATCAGAATTATACTGAGAGAATGAATCATTTGGCGATGTTTATTTTGAAAATTTTAACAATACAATTTAAATAAATTTAAAATAATAAATTTATTGACACATACTTGAACTTATAATTAGTTGTGATTTTAATTTGATGAAATTTGAGTGACATTTCATGCTCCATCATGGAACATCAAATAATTAATGAAACTTAAATTATTTTTTATAAATAAAAAAATCACACTTGAATTGAAAACACAAACTAATATATAAGCTAAAAAACGTGCATATAAAAATTTTAATTTTAATTTTTTTTTTCTTTATGAATTTATTTAAGAAAATTAGTCCAAATTGTGAAAATAAGCATTGTCAAGTAATTTATTATACAGATAATCACATTCATACATCGATGCAAATATAAATCTTAAATCTTTAAGAAGTATGAATCAGTGTTAATAAATATAGATAGAGAATTTCATGCATATTAGCATTATATTATTACCTAACTCTTCACAAATTGGTGAGAAATTAACCGAATAAAGCATATTAGGAAATAAGTGAAGAATAACCAAATAAGTGAGTTTAAGATAGCAGATACAGTCAATTCCTTATTTTTTTTTTCGCCTAAAGCGTGAAATCTGATTTTCTATTTTTTTATTGATGAAAAGGAAAAGAGACCCCCAAGTTATTCGTCGAGTGCTATGTACAGTGATAATAATATTTCTATTTTTGGGGTTAAAGTTTCAGTGAAGATAATTTTCAGGTAGTTTTTTCAGATTTAAAAAAATTGAATCAAAAAAAAGAAAAAAAAGCAAGAATAACCCGGTGAAATTAATTTTAGTTACTAGCATTTGATGTCGTAGAAAACTAAAAATAATATAAAATTAGTATTAGTTGTCATTGTATTTCCAACAAATTTGATCACTAATATATGCCAAACATTTTTAAAGTTTTCAAATCAAAATCAAGCAGTCAATTGTTATAGTTGATTATATAATTAGAGCGAGGCTATGATACTTTATAAAGCATCAAGCACGCTGCACGCACACCTTCATATCTTCAATTTTTAGATCTAAATGACCGATGCAAGTCTTTGAACTTGATCTTCATATTGAAAATTTTCTTGAATAACAGAGTTTACATTTTTAGAACTTTTTTATTATTTTTTATAGATCTATAAAATAATTCATATCGTATGATTCAAGAATTGTTAGATTAACCAAAAATTTTACTCCTTTAAAAAATAAAAAATTATAAAAGATGTAAAAATTGGTCTTAAAAAAAATTAATATGAAGAACAAATTCAACGATTTGAATCGATCGTTTGGACTTTAAAATTGAAGATATAGAGACAAAGTATTGTGTGATTGGTGTTTTTTGAAACACCATAGACTCACTCAATATAATTACTATGCATATAGATATAGGTCAATAAATTGAGATTTAAGTTGCTCAATAAATTCTTCATATGAAAATATTGTAGAAAAACAAATTTCGTGATTTTTAGAGCTTTCTTGCTATTTTTTAAATATTTTTTAAAAACAGTCCAGATTTAATACTACAAAAGTGTCATTTCTGGGCTGTTTTTAAAAAATATTTCAAAAATAGCAAGAAAGGTCTAAAAATCACGAAATTTTATTTCCTACAAGATTTTGATATGAAGAATTTATTGAGCAACTTAAATATCAATTTAATGACCAAATTAAATACAAATGACCCCATAGTACGTTATGTGGTGTACTATGCATATTATTTTAGCCATGCTCTATTAATTATATATATTAGTTGATAAATATTTAAACTAAATCATTTCTATAAATGATAACAATCAATCACTACAAGTAAATCCATACGCACACGACAACACGTCATAATTGCTATATTTATAATTTATTTCATTTCTATCAACTTTAATTATTCAATTAATATGATGTAATATTGATCTAGTCAGGGACGGATTCAGAATTTCAGTCAAAAAGGAGCAAGATCTATTATTTTTTCCACGAAGGATCAAAATGATGCACAATTTTAAATATACATGATTATTTTGCAAAAAAAAATTCAGAAGGAGGCGGTCGCCCCTCCCTGACCTCATGTAGCTCCGCCCCTGAACCTAGTAGTTGGGATTTTAGTATGTCGAAGAAATAAACATATATTTTCTTAGTTTAAAGTTATAAGAATACAAGTCATCGCTAAGTATTTTAGGTATTGAATTCACATGAACAAGTCGTATTATGTTTTAGATTTTAGCAATTCAATTAAAAAAATTGGTTGTTTGAACAAATTATTTGTTTGTTGTTGAATTAAAACTAAATCTAAACTAAGTTAATAAAGATGACAAATTAGAGTTTTCTAGAGTATGTCCACTCATGTTATAATGATTATTAAGGTTGATTTTGTATTATGAAGGGCATAATTTCGAATTGTTTGTACCAAAAAATATTTCTATATTAATACATTATCTAAATTATCACAAATTTCACAGTTTGATACTTGATTGCACTAATTTAGATTCGTTAAACTTGTACCGTCTTAACTAACCTAAACAATTGACTTTCACCCTTCAATACTTGAACAATTATCTGAATTAGTTAAGCAAAGCTCTTAAACAATTTGTACCAGCCTTTAATTCATTGCAAATTACCTTCTCAACACATTTCCTGGTGCACTGAATACCAAATGCAATAATTTATCTTGAAGCAAATGTTATGCCGTACATGCAGGGGTACTCCTGTACGTACCAGTATACGAGCTCATCTGATATCTATCATCTCATGTGGGCTCCTTTACATGTAAACTTTTACGAATTTACATTCTGAGTATTCTTATCCACTTTTGTTTACATTTTCATTTCTTACATGAAGTCTTTTTAAGATGAGTTAGAGTTCAATATGAAGGTTCGAGTTCAATATGCCCTTTTAAGCCCATAAATGATAAATTAACTACTAAAAGGCCCAATTACGTATGTCCTTGAGCCCATAATTTATATATGAAGGTTCGAGTTCAATATGCCTTTTAAGCCCATAAATGATAAGTTAACTACTAAAAGGCCCAATTACGTATGTCCTTGAGCCCATAATTTATCTACTCAAAGGTCCAAACAAAAATGGCCGTTTCAGTTGATGACAACTTGAAAATAAAAATCAACATGACAGCTTCTGCCTGTTTAAAAAGTGAATCTATGTGATTTTGAAATGCAAAAAAAATTGCGGTAGACGAAATTGAGCAAAATCTTCTGAACAATAGTTGGCATTTTGGAAAGTAGAGTATCAATGGTATCCGAACATTCGGTATCTTGTACCAGACATCGGAAGTAGGCGGTACCAAGTAGTATCCGAGAACAGAGGTTCGAGGTTTTTGAGCCTATAGGTTCAGTCTCTATACAAAGAACCAGAGTTTATAATTATATGTGTAAGGTCTTAGTTTTAGGATTAAACTCTGAATAGAGTCAGAATATGTATTTATATTTATTTATAAATTGGCACCTTGTCCGCTCCCCTCCCTCCTCTCCTCTGGAAGCTGATTCTCTGTCGCACAGCACAAATTCTGTGCGCATATGAACGGTGTTGACATTCAGGAGGGCTTTTAAATTGGAGGGGCATGAATCTCAAGACAACACGAACGATTCAGATTCATCCAGCACGGTGCCGCACATCACTAGATCTCTTTTGCTCTCGTCCCCTAGAGTCGGTCCGTATAAGATGGTAATGTAATGTTACTCTTTATTTTATTTTATTTATTTAATTTGTTAATATAAAATGAGCATGATATATTGTTCTTTAAAAAAATTATATGTGAATAGAACATGATTAGTTAATAATTCGATATGGAATGGGTGATTCGAGTAAAAAACAACATCAAAATAATGATCTCAACTTTAAAGCTTAATCTAATAGAAAGTTGACCTATAATCTGACAAATTATATTTGTTTTAGGAATTATTTTTTTCTGATCTTCAAAAAAATAAGAATTACATCCATAACTCTGGTTTCAAACCGCAGAGTTGGACAGAAGAGCCGGACAACAAACAGTCATGGCCATACTTTTATGCGTTCAGCCTTCAGACGTGTTTTTAGACGCACGCGTTCAGAAATAGATGTCACTCAAGTTTACAAAGCAAAAAAGATACCAAGTACTTTTGAAATCTACATTCACGTCTAAACACAACATCTAAATGTGCGTCTAGACATAGCGTTCACAACGTTACCTGAACGCAGCGTTCAGACGTGAACACAGATTTGAAATTTTGCATCATACTTAACCATTTTGTCGTTTGTTTTTTCAACATGAACGCATATCTTTAGTCTGAATTCCAAACATAGAAAAATAAAATCATAAAAGTCAAATTTTTTAAATGAATGTTACCGATGTCATTCTTATTTTTTTTAAAGGTGCAACAAAAAAAATCTTTGTTTTAGCTGGAGACCCTTGATAATAAAAGCATGTTCAGCCAATCGCCACTCGCCATGAAACATGGCTTTGGTTTCCAAATATGGTTTAGAAAACAAGTACATCATGACAGCTATGCGCTATTATTTTTTTATTTTCTAATGAGCAAAAGATGGTCAAGTTGTAATGGGAATCTAATATGATTGGTGGGAATTGCATACTCGTCTCTCCTGTTGGTTAAGAATCAAAGAAATTTGAAAAAAGAAGTTGAATTCAATGTACAATTTTTCTTCATTAATCAATTCGCGCACCACAATTATTTATTCATTGTTTCTTTTATCATGATGCCCCCTTTTATGACCTCCTGGTTTGAGCTGATTTTATAGGTAAATAGATATTATTATACGTACCATCGGAGGCGGATTCAAAGACATTTTAATTTCGAACACAGTTAAGTTTGAACACTGAGGTTAAGATCAAATCCGAACATAAATCCGTTAAAACTCACTAAAATATAATTAAAAACTCATTTTTCAATACAAAAATAACTAAAAATACACTAAAATTTGCATATTTTTTTAAATCAAACCCGAACACTTATCCGAACTTGCCCAAGCATGACTCTGCCACTGTGTACCATATTTCAGTGAACTAAAGCAGATGTCATGGTAAAAATATTGGAGGTCACTTGAATATAAATTGGGTTTTCCAGTTTTCCTACTTCAGATTCGAGTATTCGACTCAGGTCGGGTCGGAATTGCATTTCAAATATGATATTTTACATTTTACTAAATATATGTCAATTCTAAATCGAATTAATTGAGTGCCACCTGATGTATATGACATGTATATATGTTTGCAAATGTGCCATCTGCCAACTGCCAAATCATTTCCTTAGATACATCCCAAGGCAATTAATTTTGAGTAGACTCCCAAAAGCATTTATTATTTCTGTGTCATAATTTATGATGCAAATACGTGGAAACAGGAAACCTCATTAGTATAAAAGATGTATTAATAGTACCTGACAGTTGACAGGTCGCTTTCTTTATTAAATTGCTAACATTTTATTTAAGTACAGGTATTGGACTGTACCTAGGGTTTTAATAACGGGGCGGAGCGGGGCGGGTACCCGTGGATCCAATCCGTTCGGATCCACGGGTACGGCGGGGCGGGTATGTACGGGTCCGAACTCAAAACCTCTAATCCGATCCGTGATAAACCGGGTCGGATCCGTCCAACTTTTCGATTTTTTTATTTTTTTGAATTTTTTTCGACTTTTTGAATTTAAAACCGCACATTATTTTAATATATATATATATATTCGATTTTTTCTGAATTTTTTTATTTTTTTTTGTATTTTTTTGAATTTTTGCACGGGTCGGACACATATTTAAACGGGCACGGATATACATGAGTTTGGAGGGTTTGGGGTCAATCTGACTCGTACTAGATCCGTGAATCCGGAATCCACGTGGTAGATCCGCCCGAATTTTTTTTAAACCCTAACTGTACCTTCTTAATTTAGAATTTAATAAAAATTAAAACAATTTCTCTCTACTTTCTAGTAGGTTTACCTCTTCGAATTTCGATTGGGTTACATACGGGTATGCATCAGCTGCCATAGTTTTATCTATGAAAGCAATGTGTCGTAGTATTTTTTGTTATTTTATTTTTTGGGTAGTTCTGGTGTGTATCCTAAATAAATGTACATCTCATTTTCTGATACATTCAACGGTCTCAATCACATCATATAGATTAATAAAGTTTCTATTTTTGTTTTGTGGATTAATTAAGGAGGGGCATATTTGGTACACACAAAAATAAAAATAGAAAGAGTCTAATGAGATCAACAGATAAAGGAAATACTTGTAGAGTGGGGTCCATCCGTCCATACAGCTAAATTTAATCGCTAATTCCATTGCTCATTGCATTTTGTTTCCGTTACATTTTTTCTTTCTTTTAATGGCGTCTAAAACCAAAAACACCGAGTTAGAAGTCGATTTATAAGTATAGTTTAAAATCTTATCATTAGTTAAAAATTTAACTAAAATCTTACCATTTAATTATATTTAATTAAAAAATTAAATAAGTGGTTTGAACTTTTTCGGCCTAATGAGGACCCCAGTTGGTTCCGCCCCTGCATCTAAACATGAAAGAAAAAACTCTCCGTGACATCAAATATTTACACTTGTATGCAATATAATTGAATGATTCTAACTATAGTCATGACTTATACATGTAAATTATAAACTTTATTAAATCATTTTCTGTAATGTTTTTGTAGAATAAATTATTTATCTAATTTTATCGAGTCAATAATATATACTCATAATCGCACATGCATCGTTAAGTATCATTATATTTTTACTTTACAAACTGAGACATGCATGGAAAACATATCACATTAAATAAGTATACTGTATATATCCTTATCTTTTGTATTAAAAAACATGTAGAAAATTTGATATATGCATTGTCAAAATAACATTTATATTCTTGATTTTTTGAAGTTTAGGTGTCATTATAATTTATTATAATGAAAAATAATTATCTAGTAAAAAAATATTATGTCTCATATGAAAAACAACATCATGTTTGCATTGAATAATGACCAATACTCGTGTGTATATGAAATTATATCGGGGAAATTCTCATTGAATTTAACATAATAAAATCTTATGAAATTATTTTTCTATAAAAATGAATTTGTTATTTTTTTTTATAAAAATGAATTATTTCATCAAATTCCTTTTTCCTTTCGGGATTTGAAACCTATGAATTTAAACTAGTTATATCACAAATGTTGACATTTTAACATTATTTCTTGTAAAAGACAAAAATATAATTAATACTTCTATAATGAACATTACTTATTTATAATATCTTTAATTTCTTGGACTTAAAATGTATGCTTTGACGAGTGACACTAATAATTCAGAGTATCAAACCTTTTGAGAACTTTGGTGCGAAAATATATAAACATATCAATTGGGAGGTATTAAATCTTTCACTTTCCTTAAGAATTTAAGATACCAAACTTAATCTGAAATGTTCAAATGACCATATTGTTCTAACTAAATCAATGATTCAAATTAAAGATGTACAATAACAAAGGAATGTATCAAAAATTAGGAAGCACACTAGCATTACCCTTTCCATATAACATTTTCTTATTTTTCTCCCTAAATTTAGATGCTGAGCAGACCCTAAGATAAGGATAATTAGCAAATAGCAACGCAAGGTTCTTAATCCTAATTGTAGTTAGCTGTAAATGGGGTCAATATCCTTATTTGTTATATTTCGTAATATTTAATAAAATTATAATATTAATTTATTGGCATTGCGCAGGTACATAACTGATGTGCTTAAAAATACATCGTCATAGAAGATGCTAATTAATCTGTCATAGGGGTGCAAACGAGTCGAACACGAACGAGCTGAGTTAAGTTCAAAATCGGCGCATTACTTAACGAACGAGCTGATAACGAACGAGTTCATAACGAGCTGGTAACGAACGAGTTCATAACGAGTTTTTGATGAGTCGAACACGGACGAGCCACGAGCTACGAATATTTTGGACACCCCTAGACTATATGTTAATTAATATTGTGCAACTTGTACTTCAACTATTGCAGTTAGATATTAATATCTATCAATTAACTGTATATAACATGCGTTATTCGTTAATGAGCCGAGCTGGACAGAGTTCAAGATCGGCTCGTTAACTTAACGAGCTGACCAGCTCGTATCGTTAATAGCTCGAGCTGGTAACGAACGAGTTCATAACGAGCTTTTGACGAATCGAAAACGAGCGAGTCACGAGATACGAATATTTCTTGCACCCATAAATCTGTGTGCAACTTGTATGTGTACCCTAAACTTCACCAAATTAATCCAACTGAGCACTAATTTTCCTCTAATTATTGCCCACAGGAACGCTAACTGAACCACACTGAATTAATAATATTTGCAGCCAAACCCAACTTCAATCCCTGCCTCCCAAATTGTGACATGCATGTTACAATTTGCAAGTCGCTGGATTAGCCGATTAGGTTACAGTACTAGAAGCATTGTCAAACTTGTATTTTTTTTTTTAAAACGAATGATATTTTATATTGTATAGTTTATGATCGATCTGTGATGACGTCTTTTAAATTTTAATGAATTACAAGTAGCTCTTAGTTAATTATTTTATTAGTTAAGTCAGATCAGAAGAAGTTGATAGTTATCGTCATTCTCGTCTGAGTGTGTATATATATAGGAATAGGCTATTGTAAAAACGTTTGCATTTCGGTCAAAAATTATAAATTTTATATTTTTTTTTCAAATCAAAATTTAAATTTAAATTGTTCAATAAATTTTTCTTATCAAAATATTGTAGAAAATCAAATTTCATGATTTTTTAAGCTTTCTAACTATTTTTTAAAAACAGTCCAACTTACTATTATAAAAAAGCATGATATTTTCAGTGTTGTTTTTAAAATATATTTAAAAATAGCTAGAAAGCTTCAAAAATCATGAAATTTGATTTCTTACAAGATTTGAGATGAAGAATTTATTGAGCAACTCAAATTTTAATTTTGAACGCAAAAAGTGCAAAATTTTAATTTTGAACGCAAAAAGTGCAAAAAGTGCAAATTTTAATTGGCGAAGTGCAAAAGTTTTCACAATAGTCTAACTCTCTCTCTCTCTCTCTATATATATATATAGATATAGATACATACATATATATATATATGTGTGTGTGTTTGTGTTGGATGTTTAAATTAACTTTTTATTAGTGCGCAAACCACTCCAGTTTAATTTATTTACCTCGATTTCTCCTTTGAGTAAACCCCAACAAGTTGGTTTACACAAGAAAAAGGAGTCCCCGCATCGAAGAAAAAAATAGAAAAAAGGTGATTCCAAAAAGCAAATTCTAGATGGAGGATGTCGCGTCGCCGGCCTCCTCTCACCTCCTCTTTCTACTCTCCTCCTTCTCCCCTTTTTTCCTCCACCTCCTCTCTGTCTTTTTTGTACTACCACCAAAGCCGAGAGATAATAGTTGCCTAAGAATAAAGAGATAAGGGAACCGCACAGCGGGTTCTTCTAGTGACCGCTTCTCGCTCTGATTAGGCCTCGTCCTTGTTCAAAGCCCCCTGTCGTGAAGGAAGAGAGGAGGAAAACCAGATCGTCGGATCTTCTCAGTAGTTGTCTCTCATTCTCGACTTGGCCCACGCTCCACCTCTTTTCCACCATTCCCTCTTCCCCTCAGCACCACTTGACGGATTTCTCCTCAACGGAGGTGGTTCTGAGCTCCAAGCCTAGGAGACGATTGTGAGGAGATAATTGAAACCCTAACCCTAACAGAAGAAGATCTGTGAGGTACAACACCTAATGGAGTTGAACTGGACGGGCATCGGCTCCTTACAGATCTAACAGGACCATTAAGAGGTGCGAGCTCCGGCCCGAGATATCCGAGGTCGCGATCCGATCCAACCCGACCCGAGGGCAAAGTCGTGCGGACCCGTCCAAAAAAATCGAGGGCCCAAGGCGAGTTACGGCCAAGATTTTTGGAAAAATCCGACTTAAATCCAATCCGGGATTGGACCGGCCTGGACCATTCCGACCGGCCTAACCCATCTGAACACATCATTAGTTCGTCTTTAACTCGTCATTAACCCGTCGTTAATCTGTCATTAATATTTCCTTTTATTTTTTAACAAATTATTTGATTTTTATATTATTTAATTATAAATAAACTTGACATATTCTTTTTTATATTTTTATTTTTGACATTTTATTTTTTATTTTTGTATTTTTTTGCATTTTACTTTTATTTTTACTTTTTGAAAATAAAAAAAACCCCGCGACCCGACCAATTCGACCCTAATCGAACCGGCCCGAACCCGCCTCAAACTCGTCGGTCCGCCGACTCATGAGCCTAAGACGGGTTGAGATCGACCTACAAAATTTGAATCCGTAAAAATCCGACCCGACCAACCCGTTGAACCGACCAACTAGTAGACCGACCAATTCCTTTAGACCGGACTAGTTTGAACCGATCCAACCCAAACCGAACCGTTGTCAAATCAATTAGTAAAGCAGAATCGGACTTTTTTTTTTGATGATAAGCCCGTAGGCGAATCGGACTTTTATTTAACTAATAAGTTGAATCTTCAACAGATTTTTAATTGCAAAGTTGTCGGCATGACTAGACAAATACGTCATAAAATTTAGTAATTGTTTATTTAACTTCAATTTGTTGTACTAGGCACCTGCCGAGACATTTGTTTTACATCCATGTTTTGTTTTGTTTTGTTTGTGCTTCTGTGCAAAACACGACAAAAAAGTTAAAATATAGAGGAAATTGTGTTTTTGCCACCAAAAAACAAGGATTTTGTGTTTTTGCCACTCAAAAACCTCTTCCTCCTGAAATACCACCTAAAAACACCATTAGTTTCTATTTTTACCACTAATCTCCTTGTTACAATTTTTGGGAAAAAAAGAAATCATTTTTTAAATAAATTGGCGAAACTACCCCTGACTCTGATAACCTGCTGTTTATGTTGTTTTTCTGTGGATATATTTTTCTGTTGTTTTCTGGTACAGCGCATGTTCTCTGCTGTTTTTTTTTTTTTTTGCTATTTTGGAGTGTACTAGAAGTGGCTAGGATGAATGTGATTTGAAAGTAATTAACTGGTAAGCCATCACTGAGTTATAGCAAGGCTGATGGTTATTTTTAATTTTGATGTACCAGTTAGTTTTGTGTACTGGATTGTTTGTTGTTATGCAAGAATTATGTGTACTGGGTCGTTATGCTGTTATGAAAGGATTAAGTTTTAATCTAAGGTGCAATAACTCTTGAGCTAATATAGTAATATACATCTTGTTTTAATCATTATATGGTTAATTTTGTATAAATAAAATGATATTCATTTGTTTGCACATCTTTTCAGAATGCAAATAAGTTTGTTTAAAATTAACAAATATTAAAATTATAGTCTCTATAGAAAGATATATAATTTTTAGAGACATTGCCTGAAAACCGTTGGTCAGATTCTAAAATATCAATTTATAATGTCATTGGATGTTGAATTTGGTGACATCAATGTTGGTCATATTCATCACTTGGATGTTGAATTTGGTGACATCAACGTTCGTCAAATTCATCACTGAGGTTTAAAGTTCACTTTGAACTTCAGTTTCTATTTGACTCGAAACTGATAAAACCAGTACTGGAAACTAGATTATCAGGGTCAGGGGTAGTTTCGCCAATTTATTTAAAAAATGATTTCTTTTTTCTCCAGAAATTGGAACAAGGATATTAGTGGTAAAAACAAAAACTAATGGTGTTTTTATGTGGTATTTTAGGAAGAAGAGGTTTTTGAGTGGCAAAGACACAAAATCCTTGTTTTTGAGTGGCAAAAACACAATTTCTCCTAAAATATATAGGTTTGATGTAACCTTATCAATTACATTTTACCTAGTTGGAAGTTCAATATAGAATAAATAAAAAAAACTTATTTCAGTTGTATTTTTCTTTTTGGGAAACTTTTAGCATTCATTCGCCTCTATATGGACAGCTGTTTATCTCTTTATTAGTTCTTTATTTGTCAACTATAATTATTGGTTTGTTACTTAAATATATATAATTGTCAACTATTATTTTCTATAATTTTTTACACAAATTTACAGAATATATGTAGAATAATTAAATTTCATAGTTAACATATACGAAATTTTAGTTGAGAGACAAATAATTATAGTTGTTAAATAAAGTAAAGAATTTTTCACTCTGCCGTTGTTGGATAATGGATATGATTTTTTTTAGATTTTGTCCGAATCTTTTAAAAAAGTATCTTGTGATTTGTGTCTCCAGAGGCGGATTCATTATAGGGCAAGTGTTCGGGCTTGGTTTTCAAAAAACTAAAAATTTTGTTATTTTTTCTTATTTTTGTAGTGAAAAATGAACTTTTAATGATATTTTAGTGAATTTTAGTGTATATGTTTGAGTCTGATCTCAAGTCAGTGTCAGAGCTTAATTGTGTTCGAACTTAACTGGACCTCTGAATCTGCCACTGTGTGTCTCAAACTTTTTAAAGCGACACGATGAATATATATTACTAATATTGTATTTATATCATTGTGTTCATGTTTTCGCAATAACACAACATTTTTTTGTTCTTGTTTCTCTTTTGTAAAAAAAATCAAATTGTTTCTTAAACTTTCATTTGCACAAATTTGATTTTTGAATTTCGTTAGAAAAATGAGGAATTTGAGACCAACTTGGTCGTTTTAAGAAAAATTCAAAAGTACTTCATTGGTTCTTTTGTAAAAGTACCAAGGAATAAATTAGTGCTAGCAAAAATTTACAAACTCACTTAGTTTTTTCTTGTATAAAAAGTTTAAGTGCCACAAGTGAATTCTCCCTTGAGGAAATTTATTACCTAATTTAATTCTTCAAATTTTGAAATACTTAGAATTTAGAAACTACAAATACTAGATTGTGAAATTTCATGTTAAGTACCTAAAAGCCGGAATCCTTTACAAATATAAATTTTGATAGTATATAATCTAAATTCAATTCTTTGATAAATATAAAATGGCAAAAATTTGAGTACTTCAAAAGATGGGTACACGGGATACTCCAGTCTATTTGGACCGTTCAATTCATCGATTTGGTAAAAAATAATTCACTTTAATTTTTGTTGTGTTTTATAAGAATCACTTTTCACCGATATCGACTAAGTCCGAATGAAATTGAGTGCTCAGTGTTCTCATCTTTTGGAGTATCAAAATCTTTGTCATATAAAATCTTTCGTCTAAAATTCTAATCCTGATACAACAGTCATGGCCACACTTTAAAATCCGTTCCTTTTTTTTTTTCAAAATTTTCTCAATAAGAATTGAGATATTTAATTATGAAATCCTCATTCCACACATAATTTTGGCATTTGGACAGGCACCTTATTTTGCTAATTACCAGGGTCATGCAAGAAAAACTACCAGCTAAGGGTTATTATTATTTATGGCGCGACCAATAATGAAGCATTTATTAAGCCAACTCCAAAAGCAACCTCGGGACGCGACGAAATGCGACGCAGGATAAGGATCGAACCACAGCGCGCCACGTAGCAACCAAGTCTCTGAGTCGTGTGCCAACTGCCAAGCCAAGCGCGCTGGGTGCGGGAGAACGGGGACCCGTATTCTCTGCACTTTTTTTTAACGGTGTCTTCTCCGTCTCTAAATATGAACCGTTGGATTAGATCTGAACGGACAGAGAACAGCTTTTTTTAAGAGTGCACGGGATATTGTTCCGAGAGAACTGCTACTGCAATTGCAGGTCTGTTCGGAACCATTCCACTCGTCACTGTGCGAGTGGGATGATTCCGAACGGGACCTAAAACTTTTTTGATTGAGAATTTGAATTTGATAAACATGTGAACGTGAAATATTTGAAATCAAAATCATGATATAAAAAAATCTTAACGCCGCTAGTCTTTCCGTTAACTTCCTTCTACATTCTATAGCGGTGATCGTCGTGTGATAATAAGGCCAGATAAGATCTGATCGGTCCACGTAGGTCGTAGCAATGTGGAATCGTATATGCTGCTCTTATTGAGCAAGAGCATGATCCTGCTCTTTTGATCTGAACCGTTCAAATTTCAGATCTAAAACTTATAAAATATACAACCCCTGATTTTCATCTGTATGCGGTCCGATCAAAATTGGACGGTCGAGATCGAAAAGAGCAGAATCCTGCTCTTGCTCAATAAGAGCAGCAGATACGGATCCTAGCAATGTTGGGTTGAGCTGTCCTTAGCGAACAAAAGAGGTGGGAACCCTTGGAAAGAAGCAAAACGAAGTGGAAAATAAATAAATAAACAAAGGATTTTCTGTACCAGATTATATGATTCTAATTATATAGCTAATATAGTCAGCCCATTTCTCCTTTCATTCGGTGCAAAAGCTCCACCTTTTAAAGCATCTTCTCTTTACAACTTTTTGATATTTTTGATAGTTTTGACGAGTTAATGTAAAAATTCAGTTAATCTTACGAAAATAAAATTCAATATGAATTTTATTTCTAACATATCCCAACTTGTTTGAAACAAAAGACTTTGATGGTGTTGTTATTGTTATATAAGTCAAGTTGAGACGCTCTTCTATAGAAACATGTAGAATACATTAGCTTGCAAGAAACGTGGCCCATTTTTGAGGAAATCAAGTCACCTATTGCGTGTCACATGTAGTGCATCAGATTTGAGGATTTTATTTGCATCAATATTTGTGCAAAACAAATTATATAAAATTCAGTTCATGTTGCACGAGAGCGGATCATGAATTTCCTCAGTCATACACCATAATTTCTGCTTATTTGTAACATTTTATGCGGTCACGTCACAGTCCCTTTCTTAGAAAAGTGGTGGTTCTTGCAAACAGACAAGAATTTGATTTGTTGTGGTATACACAACCATGTCGGTTCGTGTGGCGTTTTACGATTAGCACGACTAAAAACAAAATCATAAAACAGAACTAGTTGAGACATGTTATTATTTTCATATTTATAAGTATCGGTGTATTTATACTTTGCTTAAACATTTCTTATTGCAAATGCCCTTGGGAACAATATGGATATGTTTCACTCTATATGCTATGCCACAACTCACTAGCATACTTGGGGACCAATCATGGGGAAAAGGGATTCTCTGCCGCACAACACTAATGAACGTTCATAATTTTCTGCGCTATAGGCTACGGACGGCTCAGATTTGATTCAGAAGAATTTGATATTATAAAGTTTAGTTTACACGAATTTCGATGTAAATCAAATACTGAAATTTACCGCGCAGCACACACAATATTTGTGCTGCGCGGTAGAAGATCTAGTTTGAATCATGGGTGAGTACTACTAATTACTAAAAGACAATTAAGACATCTTTGAGTGCAATTATCGCAGTTGCGGACCTTTTGGTGACTATGAATTTATTAAGTTCATTGCCAAGATTTATGAGATTGACGTATATATCGATAATTATTTTATGGAAGCGACTAATTGTTCCTCCTTACAAGCTCTCCTTACACGTTCTCTATATAAGTCTTTATACTCAAATGTAGTAGTCTTTATATATTTTAGTATAAGTCTTTATACTAAAAAATGATTATCATTGCATTTGTTCAATAAATTATTTATACAAAGAATTAAAAATAATTTATCATTGCATTTGAGTGGGGGTGCGTAAGGGGGAAAGGAACTGGGGGGACGTTATATTTACTCTTATTGTATAAGCCAAACCTTTACTTTTATTTTCTAAATTATTTTCAGTTAATTTTCTACCAAGAGCATTAGGGGTAAACGGATCGGATACGGACAGATAATAGTCTTATCGTATCTTTATCCATTAAAAAATTTCGGATACAAATACGAATTCGGATAGTCTCGGATACAGATATAGATCGAATATTAATCGGATACCGGATACGGATCAAATATCGGACGGATACATATACAAAACTAAGATTATTCGGATAATAAAAATAATCTTATTTGCTATATGTTTATTCAAATGCATCAATGAATTATAAAAAAAAATGTTATACACAAACACAAATTATATATAAAATTCATTAGATTTGTAATCTTCATACAAAATCCAATAATATATATATAGTATGGCTAATTTGAAAACGTTTGCACTTCGGAGTTTCACATTAGCCAACATTTTGTGGTCAAAATTTAAATTTAAGTTGCTCAATAAATTCATCATATCATAATATTGTAGAAAATTAAATTTCGTGATTTTTAGAGCTTTCTAGCTATATTTGAAATATTTTTTAAAAACAGTCCTGAAAAGGTCATGTTTTTTTAATATTAAACTGGACTGTTTTTAAAAAATATAGCTAGAAAACTCTAAAAATCACGAAATTTGATTTCCTACAAGATTTTGATATGAAGAATTTATTGAGCAACTTAAATTTAAATTTTGACAAAAAAAGTTGACTAATGTGAAACTTTTGCACTTCGGCCGAAGTGCAAACGTTTTCACATTAGCCATACTCTGTATATATAATATGAATTTTTTGGTTATGAATTCAGATACAATCGGATAATATCGGATACAGATATCTTCAATAACTTCGAATATTATTAGATTATAGCTAAACGGTCAGATACGGATAGATGATAGTCAAATCGTATCATTATCTGTTAAAAAATTTCGGATACGAATACGAATACAAATATCTTCGGATACGGATACGAATCGAATAATTTTTGTTATTTTTCGAATACGGATCTAGATAAAATCGGATATTATTCGATCCGTTTACACCCTAAAGAGCATGTTTGAATGAAAACATGGGGTTAGGTCGATGAACAGCTAACCCACATTTGACATATTTGAAATAACCCCTAATCTAATAAAAATATTGTAGTAATGTCCCTAGACCTCCAAATTTTTAGGATGTGACAAATATTTCTCCAAAGTTTTCAAATTGAAAACATTAATTTTGTGACAATTTCACTATTTGGAATTGAATTTCATAAAACATTAAAGACATTTTTTCATTAATTTTAGACAAAATACAAACAGAAGGGTACAATTGTCACCAAACCAAAGTTGGAGAGAGAGTGCATGTTCATTTGAAAACTTATGTGGATGGTGTTTGTCAAAATAATAATAATATTATTATCATTGTTATTGTTATTGTTATTATTATTATTATTTTTTTGGAGGGGTTCCAAAGACATCACAAAAAAAAATGTAATTGCTAACTCTTGTTAGGAATTTGACAAAATTCGAATGGATTCAATCCGGTATGGGAAATTCGAGGTCGCGACTCCACCCGGTCTGATCCGAGAGAAAACACGTGCGGATTCGTTCAAAAAAAATCGAGGAACAAAGACAGTTAGCGGTCAATCTTGTTGGAAAAAACTCGTGTTAAACTCGGCCCGACCTGGCACGACCCATCCAACCCGTCATTAACCCGTGCAAGATCCATGCAAATCCATCCAAATCCATTCAAACCCTCCCAAACCCGCACAAACTCGTGCAAAGCCACACAAACCCGTGCAAAATCCATGCAAAATCAGTGCAAACCCGGGAATAACCCAACCAAACTCGGGAATAACTCGGCCAAACTTGGGAATAACCCAGTAAATTCAAAAAAAGAAAAAAATTCGCCAACCAGACTCGGACCCCAGCCGTCCCGACTCGACCCGAACTCGTCGGGTTGCTAATCCATGGGTCTTAGCTGGGTTGCGGCCCGCTTAAATTTGTTTGACCTGTCAAAACCAAGCCCGACAAATCTGTGACCCGACTAACTCGTTGACCCGGGCTAGTTTGTCCCCACCCAACCTGACTCGACCCGTTTTCAAATGCCTAACTCCTGTTACCACTATTCGGACCCCATCCAAACATTCTTTAAAGATAAGAGGTGGCAAAACCAAACACAACCCGAGATATCGCCCGACTCGAGATACCTGCCTGACCTGACCCGACTTGAATCTGACCCAGTCCTATGTTTGATAAAGTCAAACTAACCCGAACCTGAGTCGAGATGATCCGTAACTCGAGACGAAGCGACACATGAGC
Source organism: Eleocharis quinqueflora (assembly GCA_964058865.1). Taxonomy (NCBI): domain Eukaryota; kingdom Viridiplantae; phylum Streptophyta; class Magnoliopsida; order Poales; family Cyperaceae; genus Eleocharis; species Eleocharis quinqueflora. The sequence goes on from CAXKVX010000680.1 coordinate 25,696, forward strand.
GACTCGATCCCGACCCGACTCGACCCAAGATGACCCGTAACGTGAGATGGTGCGAGTGTGCGACACTTGAGGACCCGAGCCCGACCCGACCCGAGACAAATCGTAACTCGAGATGGAGCGACACATGAGGACCGAGCCCGACTCTACCCGACCCGACTTGACTTAATACAACTTGTAAATCGATCTAATCATATATTACTTACATCATAATCTAATTTTACTGACAAATTAACATTAGAGAAAGTCAAGATTTAATAACACAGTTCAATTATGCGGTCTGATCTTACCCGATTGAACATAAAACAAAATAATACTCGAAAGTTATCGGTGCAATCCGACCCGACCCAACACAAGACCCTAAATTTGTCGATGCAGACCGACCCGACCCATTACCTGAAAAAAAACCAACGCGACCTGACCTGGCACCCGACTCGATCTCATTCGACCCGACCCATGACCCAAAAGTTGCGAACTAACGATCCGTAACCCGACCGAATCGCAACCAGACTTTTGACGATAGTCAAACTAACCCGACCAGAACCCGCTCGACCCACCCGACTTGCCCCCTCTACTAAAGATCAGTGATGAGTGCTGAGGGGTTTTCTTTTTCAAGAAATTTCAATTGTTTAAAGTTATTTTTTAAAATAAGTGAGAAGCGTCCACCATTTCATTTTTATAACAAAAAATGAAGTTACACCCAATGAAAAATAATCATCATCACATACTCGCTCTCTATGATCCTATACTAATCTATACCTCATGATTAAATCTAAAACCCAACAAAACTCAACACAATACCTATAATCTTATAATATTACTATCCCCTAGATCCATAGCAATTTATTTTCATCCTTATCCCATCATGATCTAATTGGCTGACATTGAATCTCGACATATGTCATATTAGCCAGTAGGGCATATTGTACCTCTACCAATTGTCATCGACGTTGCTTAGTTGGGCATTGCCCCCAAACTCAAAAGAAACCCCTTCGAAGATCGTCGGGTTATATCTCTGCTACACAATCTTCGGATCGCGCTTCATCGGACACTCTACCTCACTTCGCATGTGCCCACGAATAAAATTGCCAAACACACTCATTCCTCCCTTAAACATGGTCAATCCTGAACACTTCTGTCACATCCCTTAGCATTCAATCAATCTTGAATCTCTGCACATCACAATCCCAAAATATAAGTCCTCAACAATGCTATCTCCCAGCAAACTAATCATAAGAATCCTCAAAATCCTCCTTATAATCACAATGATCCTCATTTATCAGCCCAATTTCACAATCATCATAAGATATCATCTAATATACTCAAGTAATAATTCCCAAATTCATCCTCATCTCATCAAAATCAACCAAAGAGACATGAGATAGTTTCTCAAGCATCCATATTCCATATTCCATATCAAACCCTTACTACCATCAGGATTAATAAATGTGATGTTATTGCCCAATACAAACTATTACCTCTGATTCTAGTTTTTGGAGTAACCCCCATGTCGCAATTTGTCTGATCCTATGCCATGCCAGACCTCTAAATCAACCTCAGCGCACTGATTCAACCTCATGACCTTGCTGTTGGATAATTAATTGGTGCAATTCAAGTTAGGGTATCACAAAATAAATTGTTCCCTAATCTAAAACAATTGTAATTCAATCAATTCAAATACCGTTACGACATGAATGAAATAAATAAAAAACGAAAGCAAAATTTTACTTACTTTCCATCTCCTTCGACTGTCTCCGGTCTTTACTTGATCAACGTCGGAGATGTCCTTGATTCTCGGAAGTCCTTTTCATTGTCTTTTCCTGACGAGTCCTTCCAAGCAACTTAGAGTTGTCTTTTCTTTTCTCTGACAGTCACGAATTTCCCGACAGAATACCAATACTTAATGGAGAGTATATGGGTGGCTATGCACAACTCATGTGCCCTAACAACAGTATATTTCTGCTGAAAATAGTACCCTTAACGCTTGGAGACCCGATACCTTTTATAAGGGTCTAAGTGTATCTTGGAAAGATACCAAATTAGTTATCAAATGTAAAACCCAGCATTTTTGATAATTATTTATTAAGATAAATGTCTTGCTAATCATTTAAATTTACTATTAATTGAGATCTTAACCCCAATATAGTTTAGGGAGAATACTTATAATTAAAATTTATTTTTATTTATTTTGCCCACTTATAAAATTTCGCACACCAGTAAGAGAAAACTTGAGCATAATAAAATATATACGATCTATATACAAATGTACTAATCAAATCAATTAATTAACAAATCAGCTAACTCTAATAACGAAAATCATAATAATTAGTACATATTTAAAATATGGAACTAAAGATAAGAAACTATTAAAAGTATTTCATCAAGATAAAATATGTTATCACGACTCATATGTTGAGTAAATATGAATATAATTATAAATTGATCGAATAGTTACCATTAAACAAAAATATCAAATTATCAATTATATTCTAAATTTCAAAATTTAACAAACTTATTTCAAATGACCACTTAATAAAACATCTATAATTTCAAATAAATCTAATTTAACGACCAATTTAAATCTAAATCACACTACCCATTTCAAGAAAAGAACCAGTCTTATCCCGAATTATATCCAACTTAAGCCTCAATTAATCAAGATGACATTAGATAAATAAATAAATAAATAAATAAGAGAGTTGGTGAGTTCGTGTTGTTGCAAAATACGCCCCGTTGGGTCAAGGTCGTCCCTCACAGGGACGTACAACACGAAGGTCACATAACCTTGACCACACAAGCAATCTCTCTAACACATTTCCTGTCTGGCCCCTATGTTCTACACCACTTTCTTGCGCAGCGAGTCAAACACCACCCGTTTGAACCTTTTCTGAGGAACAATAGATTGACACACCGAAGACTACACGTTAAGGGCCAATGAAAATCCGAACCGACATCTCTTTCTTTTCTTTCCCTCCTTCCCGAGGCACCCTTTTCTCTCCCTCTTTCCTTTCGTTTCTCTCTCCCTGTCAGACTCTCTCTCTTCTCACCTCTCACCTCTTACCTCTATCTTCCCTTCACCTCATTCCATCTCTCCCACGTTTCCTCTCTCCTCTCTTTTTTTCTTTCTCCCTTTTCTTTTCCCTCGGTTACTTTTTCCTCTCGCTGCTCACCTCGTCAAAGCGCATTCAATGCGTTGTCCCGTTGCCCTCCTCTTTTCGTCGCCTCCAACCCACTTGTTGTGCCTTTCACCTCTCGACCTGTCTCTTCATCCCTGACCTTGCAACATCCCCAACTGTGCACCAATAATGGCGAAGCCAACATGGCACCCCCTATAATTAGCTGCCTGCTCCTCCTCTCAAGACCTTCGGTTTTTAATACTCATGTGTTGAGAATAGACTCTAAAACTATGATTTGATCATTGAGCTCTGTCATTAAGAAATAATCTAACTTAAGGAGGGGGAAGCAGGCGGGTGAGGCGTCACTGGCAGAGCCCAACCTTCCAACCTTAGTTTGACACGACTCAGACCCCTTCCACCCTTACTGGTAAATAAAACGAAACCCTAGATGCTCATATTTTGATTTCTTGTGTTGTGGCTTTGCTTCTATTTTCGTTCTTGTTTGATCTCTGGGTTGCTCTGTGTATATTGGTGCTTGCTTGAATTGTTGTGGTTGTTACGAGATCTGATTTGTTGATTTTCTGACATGTGAGCCTTACTGGTATGTCTGCGGGGGTTTGTTTTATGTTGTTACGAGGTCTGTTGGCTCGTTTGTTTTCTGGTACTGTAAGTCGTCTAGTTTCTGGTATTGTACCAGTCCTGTTCTACATGCACCAATATGGGCACTGTGCTGGTATGCCAGCACCAGCACAATGCTGTCACAAATGCGCTGGGTTCTCTGCTGTCATCTGATGCGTGAGAAAAAGGATCCAGAACTGACGCCTGGGTCCTATGAAATTTAAGTTGGGCCTTGGAGCTTCAATTAAAATCTAAAATGTAAGAATAAGTTAATTGGGCCTTTAGAGCCCATTAGATCATATGGACCCTTAGAGGAATAAGAAATAAAGATATCGGCCTTTGGGCTTGATGAGCCCACTAGATCCTTAATGGACCAAAATCGATACGAAAGGACCCTTGTTGAATAATAAATAGAAATAAGTAAATAAAATGGTTCTAGCTATTTTGGGCCTTGACCCTAATTTGGGCCGAGTTGGGTATTAAACAGATATTGCGCAAATTAGAAGTTTAACCCAATATACTTAGTAACTAGACCCGGAAAGTAAAAAGGATCGAGAAAAGGTATAAAAGGGAGATGACGACCATAAGTCCATGTAGCACGAGCTTCGGCTATGACGCACGAGTACGAACTTCTGATCCCACTCATGATTAACACACAAACAAACATAAAATAAAAATAATCCAACTTGTGTTTCTTATATATTTTTCTATACTATATGTAGCACAAAAATACTATAACGTATAATATACGACTCAGTTATATAAATAGGGTAGTTGATTAGGTACGACCACGTAGTTGACATGATGACACTTGTCTTATAATTATACGCGACGCTTAAATTAATTTAGTATTTATAATAACATGATTAACTAATTATAAATGATTAACTAATTATAAGACAAATTAAATATGATGTATATATATAATTAATAATGAATTATCGCACACCACCAACATAATTGGATTAAGTAAAATTATATGAGAAATGCTATGGTGCACTATGATGCCAAAGGACTTTTGGCACTGGGAAAACTGAACCATTAAATGTGTAACCCCTACTTTAAGATTCGTACTTTTGAACAAGTACTAAAACATGACCAATCCTGAACTGTGGACCTAGAAAGCTTGAAAACCGAAAGTCAGTATACCATCTTAACCAGATTTCTTAGGAAATTCATTAAGTTAAACGTTGACCAAATTCTCAAGACAATTTTTATTTTTATTTTTACGAGATACCGGAGCCAAATCTCAACCGAGTTAAAAACTTTTTATGAACGACTGGCGTAATACCGCTATGAGTTCAATATATCAAGAAGCCCTAAAGGCAACCGAGACGATTGAAGAACCGGCAAATAGTTTCCTGAAACCAGCCGAATTTGCGAAAGGAGCCACAACAGCATTGATCAAGCAGAACAACACAATAATCCAACTGCTGGTCAAAATCAAAGAAGATCTAGAAGATTGCAAAACCGCAATCAGAAGGCTAGAGGCCGCGAAAACCAGAGTTCCAGAGACAGAGAACCTCGCACAATCCATAGACGATTTAAAAAAGGGCTTGCAGAAACTTAGCCTTGGTGAAACCAGTGTGAGAAAAATCAAGAAAACAACAGGACAGTTCTTTGTTTTCAAAAATCCAAAAGAAATATTTGACTCTGTCAAGAGCAAAAAATGAGTCAAACAAGAACAGAAACAGTGGGCAGGCCAAGTATATCTTGCCAAGACAACAACCAAAACCCCACAGTCGAAGATCAGATAAGAGGCTATAGGCTAAGAAGTCGATTAGCACATGAAGCACAAAGGAGAATGTCAGGAAGAAGGCGTTACAGAAGAAGTCTGGAGTCCCAACTGAATCCGGACGCTGAGATCAACCATTCACAGTACAGAAGGGCTCAACAAGTTCCAACTGAGACCTTATACCAAGCTGGATGGTCTGAACGAAATCATCGAGTATACCAACACTACTCAGATGAAAGAGTACTAGTTACAGATGGAGCTCAGGTGGAGCTACCATTTATCTTACAACAAAGATACAACCAGTTGGTACAAGAAGGGTTGCAACATCTGCATATTAGTCTTGTGATGATAAGATTATATGCACTCCATAGGAGAAACGCTGGGGTAAACGCCCTAGTGGTTTTAAGAGACACAAGATGGTCTGATGATCGGGCCATAATCAGTTCCATGGAGATAGACCTGACAGGTGGTGCGCAACTGGCATATACAGCATCAGACATGACCTTAAGTGTTCATGATTTCAATAACCACATCCAAGTCGTCGTACAAACGCATGGCTACGATGGTTGGCAGAGTGGAGAGAGTAATTTACTGCTCTCAAGATCGTTGATAGGAAGGCTATCAAACACCAGCCACACAAACTTAAGATACAATGTGGAAAGAGTGGCAGAACACCTGGCAAGCAGAGGGATTCGAGCAATTCCAGGCCAGATGAGGTCAACTGAGGAATTAAGAGGTAGACAATGGATAATACGGCCAGCAACAGCACTAGCCGTACAGAATCCTCAGACAACAAGGATAAGGACTAGAACTGATGGGTCCTTAGCAGTAAGATTTGGTGGTTATTCAGCAACTGCACCACCAGAAGAGGTAACAATAGGACAGAACGATGAAGAAATTATAGGGGAGGAATTAGCTCTCATGATGACATGTGATGATTGGGATGAACAAAGCCAGTCGGATGATGACAATTTAAGTGTGCTTATGACACTGGCATCATTTCTGTGATAGAAGGTGGTCCAATCTGGGATCACATCGAAGATGAGGATACAGAGAATGATTGGGTAAACCCATTCGCGAAAGTTGGTGGAGGTAGTGGTATAGCCACGGCTCATCAAAATTCGGAATCGGTGTTTGCCGCAGTCATGGAGTATCCCTCACTTCGTAATCTGACGAAGAATATTGAGACAGTCCTTTCAACGACAACGGCTGAATCGGCTAGAAGACCCACAGAGCCTACAATGGGTCCTGTAATGTATCCACCAGGCACAAGGAGAGAGAATATTGAAGTACCACAAATCAAAGCAAGAATTGGAAATTTGAAAGGTGGATTTTCAAAACAACACAATGATATGTTTGAATTACCCTCAGCGCATACAAACCAAGGAGTAATGCTAATACTACCAGACGATATTGGGCAGTACAATGATACAATTTGAAGATGGGAATCTATTACTCTAAATCTTGTGAACGAGAGAAGTTGGGATGACAATAAGAGTAAGGTTATCTACATTGAAAACCTACTTGGAGATATTGTCAAAAAGACATGGATTCAATGGAGGATGGCGTATCCGCAGGAATTAGAAGAACAATTGCAGACTCTACAACAGCAAGAAGATGCAAAAAGCCTTGAAAATCATGATTTAAAAGGCAAGACAAAGGTTGTAGTTGAAGATAATGATGATGAAGAAGAAGTCTTCAATGAAATGACGCACCAGTTCAAAGGCATTAAGATCAGAGAACTAGAGATTGTAAACAAGATCTCTAATGAAGAAGCTGAAACTTTGGTACCTGATCCAAGAAGAGGCAGGAGGGTACTAAAGAGACTATACAATATTGAGTTGCAAATGGAGATTCCAGGTGTGAAATTTTTTAAGGTGCAAGCAATATTGGATACAGGAGCAACAGTTTGCTGCATAAATCAGAAGATAGTGCCAGAAGAAGCACTCGAGCAAAGCGCATACCCTATACAAATTAACAGGGTCAACTCGCAGCAAATAGCAAAATTGAAGCTTAAAATGGGCAGATGAGTATTGAGGAAAACAAATTTAGAATCTCATTTACGTATTCATTCCCTATGGGAGAGAAGGAAAACATCCAGATGTTGCTGGGATGCAATTTCATAAGGGCTATGCAAGGTGGCTTGCGAATTGAAGGACAAATGGTTACATTTTATAAAAATGTAACCACAATCACTACAAGGGTAGATGCTGAAGTAGCTTCTAAAGCTGACTTAGAAGAACTTGAACTTTCTGAGCTTGAGTACATTGAAGTAAGAGAAGCAGTGGCGTATAATTGTGGTGAAGAGTCACCTGACTTTAAACGAAGATTCAACACGCTACTTTCAAGATTGAAGGAACAAGGATTCATTGGTGATGATCCTTTAAAACATTGGGGAAGAAACCAAATCAAGTGTAAGCTTGAAATCATAAATCCGGATATCTCTATCCAAGATAAGCCCCTGAAGCACGTAACACCAGCAATGCGCGAGCAATTTAACATGCATATACAAGCATTGCTAAAAATTGGAGTGATCAGGCCAAGTTCAAGCAAACACAGAACTATGGCGATAATGGTGAATTCGGGAACAACCGTAGACCCGATCACAAAGAAAGAGGTCAAATGCAAGGAGCGCATGGTATTCAACTACATGACGCTCAACGATAACACGCATAAAGACCAGTACAGTCTTCCAGGTATCAACACAATACTGAAGAAAGGGGGAAATAGTAAAATATTTTCCAAATTTGATCTAAAGAGCGGCTTTCACCAAGTTGCTATGGATCCAGAGTAGATACAGTGGACTGCATTTGTAGTTCCAGGCGGATTATACGAATGGATGGTCATGCATTTTGGATTGAAGAATGCGCCGGCAATTTTTCAGCGCAAAATGGATAATTGTTTTCGAGGCACAAAAGAATTTATAGCCGTCTACATAGACGATATACTGGTGTTCTCAGAAAATGAAGAACAACATGCTGAGCATATTTCAAAAATGCTTAGTATTTGTGAGAAAAATGGGCTTGTACTTTCGCCCACAAAAATGAAGATTGCGGTTAAGGAGATTGAATTCCTTGGAGCAGTAATAGGCAACAGAAAAATCAAGTTGCAACCGCATATCATTAAGAAGATCATAACCTTTGAAGACGAGAAATGAAAGAGAAGGCAGGGTTACGATCATGGCTAGGCATACTAAACTATGCCAGAAACTACATCCCAAACCTTGGTACACTTTTGGGACCATTATACTCAAAGACCAGTCCTCATGGTGATAAACGCATGAAACCTTCAGATTACCAGTTGGTAAGAAAGGTAAAGGATTTGGTACAAAACCTACCAGACTTGGAATTATCACCTCCCAATTCTTATATTGTAATTGAGACAGATGGCTGCATGGACGGCTGGGGCGGTGTGTGTAAGTGGAAGGAGGGTAAAACTGACCCTAGAAGCACAAAAAGAGTCTGTGCTTATGCAAGCGGGAAATTCCCGATCGTGAAGTCAACTATTGACGCAGAAATACATGCTTGCATGGAAACACTAAAGGCACTCAAAATTCACTATCTTGATCAGAAGGAGATAACCCTCCGAACAGACTGTCAGGCTATTATTAGCTTTTACAATAAATCTGCACAGAACAAACCATCAAGAGTAAAATGGATTAGTTTTGTAGATTTCGTTACGGGGACGGGAGTCCAAATAAACTTTGAGCACATTGATGGCAAGCTCAATGTTTTGGCGGATTCATTATCAAGATTGGCGATTAACATGATGAGTGCTAAGCTAGATGAACAAGTCTCTAGCATTCTGGTACAACTAGAAAGTGCAATTCACGAAGTAATCGAAGCACCTCAGGAATCGGTTATTCGTGAACTGAGCAGTACCATTGAGAAAATTAATCTTCTCATAGGCCGGAAAACGGCCTAGTAGTCATAAATTCTTATTGCGGAAGTGGTGGACCGCAGAAACAAATCATCACATTTATCTAATAAGTGTGTTTTTCTTATTATTAATTTTTACAGAAATGGAAGGGCTAAGATTCATCATCAACAATGAATCACGAAGGGTTAAGGGAGCTTTTACTCAAGCAGAAGTATGGAAATCACTATGTGAGCAGGATTCACGAGTGGCACGTTATTCGCAGGATCAAACAGAAGCGTGAGAATCACTATATGGGCAGAACGCACAATTGGCACGATATTCGCAGGGCACTGAAAATGCCTTCACATGTTATCCGCGAACTATAGACGAAGATAATGCCATAACTGGCAGACTATCAGATTTATACAAGCAGCAAGCCGGTGCAACACGCAGGCAAATAGCAATACTAATTGCTATGAAGTATTTACAGAAAGCAAGACTCCTATCAATAGCCACAAAGGATAACTGGGCAAACGACATGTTAGGAAGAGTGGATGCCAGCATTAAGGCACTTATTCAATGCCACGACACATTGTTGGAAAATTTTAGATATACCCATTATTAAAATTAAGGACCAGTTTGGTGGGGTTCTACGGATAACCACTAACTTTTTAGCTAAGTGGATTTACTTTTTTTTTCTGAGTGGATTTTCACAGATGTCGTCTAGTGTGCCGACGCATCTTTTTAGTTGAGTGGTTTGCTTTTATTTGCTTTTACAAATGCTGTCAAGTGTGCAGACGCATTTTGTATGCTTAGTGGTAGACAAGAGTTAGTGATACCTCTTTATCTTGCATGACGATGGGGTCCAATGAGCACCCGGTGCAAATTATAGAGATTTCATCTCAAGTCTATATAATGTAACTCATTGGGAAGTTGCAAGCACATCAGAAGATATCTGAAAGCTTACTTCTTCTAGTTCAATAAAACAATCAAGTTTCCAGCTTTTAAAATTTTCTCTAAATCTTAAGTTTCCAGTACATAATTTGTCCGAGAGCTTAAGCCGATCTAAATTCCGCGCGATTTCCCGTTGGTATCAGAGCTAAGTTTATTCCTCTTGACTTTCTGGTTAGTAATGACTTTCTAAATTCTTTCATAATTTCTAGGAAAATAAGGATGGAACGGTCATAAAAGAATAACGAAGGGGGTAAATTGAAACCGAAAGGTTGAAGTTTGGGAGACGTGTACTTAGTATAGGCGATAAAGAGGGAAAAAGTACCCGAAGGAGGGGAATAGTACCATTACATTCGTAATATTAAGAATGCACCCAAATTAATGGCTAGAAAGTTTAAATCCAACGGTGAGGAAGGGTCTAATGCCATAAGAACCTTGGCACTATAAAGCACGATAGCCTATCCCAAATTATATATATATGTATATATATATATTGATCAATTTCTCTAAAGCACATCAAATACAATATAATACATTAAATACAATACATATAAATATATAAGTAACATTAAGTACAATACATATAAAATACCCATAATTATGACAAAGTAAATACTTAAACACAATAACCTATATTGATCAATTTCCCTATAAACACATAAATAATATAAATACACACATATTAGTTAATATCTAATTAACTATTTTTCTTTCTTCTTTTGTTAGTTTAATAATAAAAGTTCATAACTAAAAGTGGTTGAATTTATAACATGCTTGAACTTTGTGCTATTTCTTTATTGTTGATTCTATAGGATATCGTCTTAACGATATAGTTATGTCAGAACATTAGCAAACACAATTTAAAACATTACTTAAATAAATAAATTAAAAGTAAGCACTAAGTAAAGAAATAGAAAACTGTAGGAATAGTATACTCACACCCTCGGTGCAGACAGGACACTGCACCGAGATTTGACTAAGTAAACATAATAATGATATTATTTTAGGAGCATCAAGGACGTCTCAACGTCTAGAATTACATAAGTTAAAGAACTTTACAACACACTAGACTGATAAACCCTAACGTCAAATAGGAAGTTAGTAAACTGATATCCGGCTGCGAAAGACAAGCTGGTCTATGGACCCTGTGGACGCTGATGGAGTCGATGACATTGCAGAGAATTCCCAAGTAAATGCTTAGATATCAACGCTGCACTGCTTCGTTAACAGGTGTGGATTCCTGGGGATTATATTACTTTCTCTCTCTTAATTAAGACCTACCAGTCTTACCTAAATTGAACTACGGTACCAAGATACCAACAATTGTTAATCAGGCCCGTAGATCTTGAACTGTCATGATTTCATACTGGTAACTGGACCAACTATTTACACCAACCTGCATTACATGTCATTGAACTTCATCTTTGCATGTAAGATCCGATATACGGATCGTATAGGCTATTAGCTACTTATAGGTAGATGCGTATAAAATATTATATGTATTCTCGTCGGGAGTGATGAGAGTCGGGCCGGTGGTCACCAGTCGAATGTGTGGCGTGAGGGCAACGTGCTACGTCTACGTGTCACGGTGTCTGGCATAGCTCGTGGGGTATTCATATCGGGTTGTCTTCATAGACATTCGGCTGATGCTCATCAAACGTGATTATCACTTGATGGACGTAGTGCCAGTTCGAGAGTTTCATTTTCAAAGATCCTTATTAATATATGTATTATAATACTTCCTCTTTGAGTGATTCAGGTTCGGTTTCTCAGTTTAGAGTATGCGTGTCATATGTGAAGTATTGGAGCTATTCCGTTCTTTATATATTTCCATTAGCCGATGTTTCGAGATCTCCAAATATTCGATGGGCTTCCTCCTTTGGCCCCTGGTTGGTACAGAGGAAGTCTGGGGCTCCCCTTTGGCCCCTGGTTGGTACATGGAGTTCCCGTCTTATTATTATTCAAACGGGTAGTCGGTTTCTTATTTCGGTATGACGGCTGAGACCGAGAGTTTATGTTTATTGTTTTCTTTTTGTAAGGGTAGGCTTCTCGATTCGCTTTTGATCGAGCATGTGCTTTTATAGGCGCTCTATTTTTACCAGGGCGTTTGGTTATGGAACTCAGAATTTTAGTTAGATTGGCGACTCGAATACGAGACCCATCTAAGGGGGCGAATCCTGATGTCCTACACCCGGGTTTCTAAAATTTGATACTCTGTACATTTGATTGGGAGTTTGATACCTTCTCATATTAGTTATTGTATGCTACTATTCCTCATAAATATTTTGGATTTTTTTCTCGTATCGTCTCTTTGGATATATTTAAATATTTATTTAAATTGATTAATGGTTAAACAAAACACAAGACAGGTGTAGTAACTTAATATAGGTATTCTCAGTAAATGTGATTGGTCCAACCTTGAATCGTATATAATCTCAAAGGCTGGACCTTAATCCACACTGAGTAATTTTTATAAATTACTCACGTTCCACGGCTGATTGTGGGTCCAGGTAAGGAGCAAGAAATTCTTTTGATGTCCAGAGGAGAGCACTAAGATGGAGTCCCGGCATCTTCTGTTTTGAAGATCACTTCAGTTGTTCCTTTTATTCCTTTTTATTAGGATTAGTGTGTAGTAGGTTTGATAGGGTCGGTCCCACGTCCTTTGATGGGACCGTCCTCTTATGTATGTATTTTACTTTCTTTAGCTTTCGCTGTAAACTTTGTATCCAGACGCTGGATTATATATATATATTTGTTGGATGTTCATGTACTGTATGAAATGTGTGTGCTTTTCCTTTAAATTAAGTATTATAAATAAATCTTATTTATATTTTCGAGTGGCAAATTAAGCCTTTCGTGTACTTGTAATCAAGTACACGTGGCGGGATTAACACCCTTAAGTTAGTTATTATTTCTGGGGTGTGACATCAAATATTTATCAAATATTTGTAATTATATTATCTCCAATTCTCTTACAAATTCTAATATTTACTGCTATAAATACATCCACGAATTTGATACAAAAGCTAAAATATCAAATCAGAAAGATAACGATAATTCTAGGCAGTCAAAACATGCCTTACAACAGGTCTCTTGCGGTCGCAATTAATTTAATTGTGGTCGCAATAGACTTGGCAACTTCCTGCCAAGTCTCTTGCGACCGCAATGGATCTTCAATCAATCATGCCAAAACAACAGATTGTGTTGCCAAACTTCCCCTACTGTATTGTGGCCTCAATGAATCTTATTGCGGCCGCAATAGATCTTCGTTTGTGCTGTTTTCCTTGAGCTTTGATCTAAATTAAATTGGGTTTAGCCCAAACAATATTTTTGACTTTACAATAAGACCCATATATATTTTAATTGATCATAATTAGTCCAATAATAATTATAATCAATTTTTTTAGTTCTATATGCATTCGTGCCCAAAATCTTGGTGAAATACGTATAATGCCTTGAATATTAAATTAATCACCTTTTACGGCATTTCCACATGTTACTCCTCGTAACATTAGCGACAGTACATGACGTGTAGTAATCATATAACATGTAGTCCAAACTTAATTTATTGGAATCGACGTCTCAATTCCAACACTTGCTACCATCAAGAATTCTCTGATACTGAAATCAACACCAACACAACGATCTCTTTAGCACTCATTTGTCTGATCAACAATCTATCAGCTCGGCTCGATTCCTCACCCGATTCAGATCAGCAACACTCGATTCAGATCTCAGTATCAGTATCACTTTATCACTTCTTCAAAATCTGATACTGATAATCAACTCAACTCCGGATCAGCAAACTCTATCAATATCAACACCATCAGATCGTCTCGATCTCATTTTTTTGTAACTCATCAACTTCAACAACAACACACTGTCTGTCTGATCTCGATACCAGATTGTCAGCCCTTCATCTCGTCAAATCTTCTGATTTGAACTCAACATCGACTCCATCTCATCCTGGTCTCAGCTTCGGATCAGATCATCACCTCCATAACATCGTCAGCTCTGATCATCTGATCTGATCTCAACTTGTACGAGCTCATCTCCAGCTCCGATCTATTGGTCTTGCCTCAAGCTTTGTTAGAAATCCATATGTGACACAGACTTAGGAGTGGAGAAGACATGTAGTAGAGAGAAGAGGGGGAGAAGGGAGGGGTGGAGGTGGGGGAGGTCGGAGGCGACCTCCTTCGCCTAGGACTTTCTCTTTCGCAACTCGGAGAAAATATGGATGCGAAAGAGAAAAAAGTTATTTTAAAGTTATTTTAAAAACTTGGCATTTTAGTGCTCAAGTTGTTTAAATAATTTTAAATTAATTATGGGAGTTATCATTTGAAATCCATTCAGTTTTTCTTAACAACTTTAAATACATTAATTAAATCATTTAGAAGGGAAAATATTATTCGAATTTTTTTATTGATCAAAATATTTTGTATTTGTTCATCACGCTTCTAAATTAAAATTAAAATTTTAAAAGTGGTCGGATTCACCCCAGCCAGAACTTAAATTGAACAGATTTTCTTTTACAACTCTTCGTTAAACCTACTTTGATAACGGATCTAAATTTAATTAGACTTCAATCTCCAAAAGCCCAAATCCACCTGAAAATGTTGGTTCCAATGTTTTCGTGACACATGGCGAAAGGAATCTATGTTAGGATGATCAGTGGCGAAAAGAATATTCTTAGGTACCTAAAAAGGACCAAGAATAAGTTTCTTGTCTCTGGTGGTCAAAGAGAGCTCATTGTAGAAGACTACACTGATGCTAGTTTTATAACTGATCCAGATGATCAATCTGAATACGTCCTTCTTCTGATTGGTGGTGAAGTGAGTTAGCATAGTTGGAAGTAATCAACTATGACAAACTCAATCACCTCAGCAGAAGTCATAGCGGCCGCAGAGGCAAGCAAAGAAGAATGGATAAAGAAGTATCCTAAGAAACTTAGTGCTGTCTTATCCTGTGAAGAATCCTTGGAGTTGTTTTGCTACAATAGTGCATCTATTATGCAAATCAAGGAGCCAATATCACATCATAAGACAAAGTACATGATAGAGAGTACTTCGTGACTCGAGACTTTATAGACAAAGGCAAAATTATATTAATATGGGTAGACACAAACAGCAACATAGCTGATTCCTTGAAAACGCTTTTATCGTAAGCCAAGAACGAAATTCATTTCGAGTCCATGATTCTACAAGATCATGGAGAATGACTTGAAAACTAAATTGAAAGGGTTCTCTCTTTTTAGAGTTTATGCATATAAGAAACTTTAAAAACAAGTGGGAGACTGAAAGTTGTGTGTTTTGAAAGTTATCTTTTTTTATAACGAATTTATGAATTGTTTATGATTTTAAATGTTATTATACATTTATGTTCCTTGAGATTGATATGTTATATCTTTAGAAGCGTTCAAGAAGATGCTCATGGTCTTGAACCATAGAACTCTTTAGATGAAAACATATAATCCTAAATATGTTCACAATCGTGGTAATTAAAGGGAACATTATTTACCATGAAGGTTGTCATGTCAATTGAAAGTACATTGTAGTTCTATAAATGTTGATAAGTGATTATCATTCAATGACATGAGTATATAAAATGATGATTCTTTATATACTGAACATGACCTAACTAGATGGAGCATTATATGGATTAGTTTTGTGTCATTAATGTTTCCAATGTGTCTTTGAATCTTATATATGAGACATGTAAGTTTTTCACATGAGAAGTATATAATGTGATTACTATTAAAGTCCATTCAAATGATTGGAATAATATAGTAATTCGTTATGTACAACTTGTGCGGGAGAAATTTATATGTCAATATTATTATTGTCTCTCAATTATTTGAGTTATGATATTACTGGGCCCCTTGGTAAAGTGAAATTATATTGCATGCAATATAACTGATGTAGTTATACTTATAATTCACTTGAGAGACCAAGAAAATAATATAATGCAAAAATGACACGATCCTATTTTGCATATTATTTAAAATATCATGAGACAATGATAGACACGAATTAAGTGGATCAAGCACGTAACGACTATGTCGTTTGGGAGACTATAATGTAGTGATAGAACCTCTTATAGTTCATAATATAAAGTATTTTATATTATATCCCAAGATGACGTAGATCCTCTGTAAGGTCACACCAACTGAACAGAAACAACAAGTATTTTACATTTTGAATGATGTATTTAATCTCATAATGTATGAGTTAAAATGCATGTGATAAAATGTTAAAGTAATATGTCATGTAAAATGACATGCTTAGATCATAAAATAAATTTATGAGAATATATGTGAATATTATTTTGTATAATGTTTGAGAGCATTATAAGAATAATAAATTAATTCATATTAGAATAATATAGTAATATTATTTACTCATAAATTAAATCCTTGCAAAATATGATTAGGGAATAACAAGAGAGTAATCATAGCCATTTGTGTAAATAATTAACACAAGTGTTGCCCTAGGGCTTGGCTATATAAAGATGTATGTTTGAGATGAAAAAATGACTTTTTCTCTCTCTTCCCACAATGAGATGAATAGTAACCGTGAATAGTAACCCCTTTTTCTCCTCTCTTGTGTGTAGAAAGAAAAAACTCCATTGTTCTTCTTTCTCTTCTCTTGCAAGGTTTAGCCACCAAATGAAATAGCTTGTTCATTGAAGATTGAAGATCTAGGTGGTTGGATCTAAGCTCTAACCTCTACATCCATCTATCTAAGGATGCTTTAGGTTGTTGTTTAGGTTCAAGGTGAACCAAGAGACAATGGTGCTTCCATGGCCGAAGAAGGAAGACGACGGTTTCCAAGAGACCTAGAAGAGGAATCGACTCCTCTCTACGAAGAGATTTGACAATCTCTTTAGGTATAATCTTTTATCCACTCTTGTGCAAGAAATAAATGTTTTATTTTCTGTTTTGTTGATGCACAAGAGGTGTTCGATGAAATGTCATAGTATAATCTTGCTTGCAATTGCTATATAAATAAGATCATTTGTGTATTGAGTTAAATAGAGGCAAAAAAATTTAATTTTCGTCCTCTTGAACTTACACATGAAATCCCAACAGGAACCGGATCTGCTGCTCGTAAAATCCTTGTTTGTTTCTTGCTTGTTTAGATCTGGACCGTTCAAAACTCATCTAACGGTCAAAGCATTTGCCCCCTGAATCAAATCACAGTCGTTCATGTCCGTCGATCGATTTGTGACGGTCGGATCGGGACAAGCAGGGCCTGCTTGCCTCCCATACAAGCAGCAGATTCGGATCCTCAGTGGAGTGACTTTTAACTTCAAACGTAGGTGAGGGGATTCAGATCCGCTGTAGCGCAACATCAGTTGCAGCGCATCATGAAAGGCAAAGATGACCCGCAATTGCAAGAGAGTTTTAGATTTGAGGACACGAATTTCAAAGTTCACGGTACTTTTTTTAATACAAAGAGATGTGCAATATCTAAGATGAACACTTATTTTAGTAGACGATTGCTTAATGTTAATAGAGATTATGCCAAGAAGAGAGGTTTTTAAAAAGTCGCCTAATTGGTAATTGTCCTATCCATCTTTAATTATCCATTTGATTTGCTCAGAATCTGGAAATAAGGTTGGAACTTGCTGGATTTAGATTCGTTGCCAACTTGCCATTAATGTGATGACAGTGGGCTGTTATAGTTCATCTGAGCAGTTGGATTATGTTTGGGCAGTTCATCTGAGCAGTTGGAATAAGTTTGGGCGATTGTGATTAAGGTCGGCGTCTCAGTTTTAAAGTATGTGTGTCATATGTAAGGTATTAGAGCTATTTCGTTTATTTATTATATTTTTTATTAGCCGGTATTACGAGATCTCTAATATTCAAAGGGCTTTCTCATTTGGCCCCAAATTGGTACAGACAAAGTCTGGGACTCTCCTTTGGCCCTTAGTTGGTACAGGAGAACAACACGTGTTTCAACTAATATGAACACATTTTCAACTTATATGAAAATTTGTTTATTTAGTCTGCGCTCCATTCTATGATGAATTTTATTAGTTACAGTTTCAAATGCACAACATACTTGAAAAAAATACTAGTATGAACACATGTTTTAACTAATATGAACACAATTTCAACCAATATGAACAATTTGATTATTTAGTCTGCGTCCCATTCTGTGAAGAACAATATTAGTTACAGTTTCAAGTGCACAACATACTTGAAAAAAACTAGTATGAACGCATATTTCAAATAATATGAACACCTTATTTAGTTTGCGTCCCTTTCTGTGATTAATATTATTAGTTATAGTTTCAATTTCACAACATATTTGAAAAAGTTAGTATGAACACTTATTTCAACTAATATGAACACATTTTTAACTAACATGAACATCTTGTTTATTTAGTCTACGCATCATTCCGTGGTGAACATTATTAGTTACAGTTTCAAATGCACAACATATTTAAAACAACCAGTATAGACACATGTTTCAACTAATATGAACACTTTGTTTATTTAGTCTGCGTACTATTCTATGATGAACATTATTAGTTACAGTTTCAAGTGCACAACATATTCGAAAAATCTAGTATGTATATATGTTTCAACTATTATGAACATCTTATTTATTTAGTTTACGTATGAGAAATGAGTTATGAAAACGTTCAAAATAGTGCGTAGGACGAAAACGTTCAAAAAAATGCGGGCGGTTCAACTTTTCATTTTTAAATGCTTTTGATTTTTTTTACTTTTTCTTTTTGACAAAATTAGTTAGAAGGAAAAAATTGAGGACGAAGACGGAGAATTGTTACTCGGATCCTTAAAATAAATATAGTGGAAGGATATACTTTTGAGAAATTATTTTATGGATTAGTAGAATTTCTTGCCACTCCATGATACGACTCGCAAAAGGGAATTTAGATTTTGATTTCTATTGTTATTATTTTTTACGCAACTAGGCACGGAATATTTTCTAATGAAGGTCACCGATCTATATTTACAAAATTATTATCATAATTATAACTTCACATTGTTATTTCTAAGGAATATGGAGGTTACAGCGGCCCTTGTAGAAAAATGAAAGTCAATTTTGCATTCTTTTTATGATTTGTATATTAATATCACCACCACAAAAAAATATTTCGAATTGGATAATATTCTGTAGATATCAAATTTGATATCGACTATTGATACCGATGTTATTATGTACATTTACTTGAGTTACTATGCACATTATTTGAGTTATTATACATGTTATTTTTGTATTGAAAAAATATTATGCATGTTAACAAAATAATGTGCATAATAACTCAAATAACATGCATAACTATTTTTGTACAAAAATAACATGCATAGCTATTTCAGTACAAAAAATAACATGCATAATAACTCAAATAATAGACATAATAACTCAACTAAATGTGCATAATAACATCGACATCGATAGTCGGTATCAAATATGATATCTACATATCAGCTCCCTTTTGAATTTATTGTCCAACCCAGATACATATCGTCTTTCCTGACTTTCTTAAATTTTTTTTTTTTTACATTTTGGGATAATAGTTAAATGATAAAATGATAATATTAAGAAACTTAAATAAAAAATATTCATTTTCGCCACAAATTCTCTGAATTTTCCGCCAACTCAGTTACAATCCACCTTTCATAACCAACATTTAACTTTCAATAACTGTCAATTTTCTTTTCAACAATTCTATCTTCGTCCTCTCTGCACGTCTTTTTCTCTACTCATCATTCCTCGTTTGTGGGTTTCCTCTCCGATCATTATAAAATGATAATTGTGATAACAATTAGATGTAAAGGTGAAAACTACTTATTAGTTCAGTAAGTGGTAATAACTTGTATTATAAAATGACACATAGATCATAAAGTAATTTTTTTTTGTTTGAACTCATCTTAATTTGACAATTGCAAAACAATCAGAGTATTAATATTTACACAAGTTTAGTTTAGTACATATTATACATGTACAATTGATCTGTAAAGATGTCACAAATATGATGTGCAAATCAAAACAAGCATATTGACGCAATAAACAAGCAAAACAGAGCAAGATAGAGCCATGCGTTACAGTAACACGTGAATAACCCGTCATAACAGATTAGAAGGCGTTACAACCGGTTGCCAAACTGTTATAACGAGTTCCTGACAAGAGGACCGACAAGACACCTACAAGACACCTACAAGACAAGAGATTTGGAGCTGGGAAAATCTACTAAATATTGAGAAAATCGCGTAAGTTCTAGAAAAACAGAGGCATGTGTTACAGTAACGCTTCTTAGACCCGCCATAACGGATTCCAAACCGTTATAATGGATTCCCAATCCGCTATAACGAATTATCCATCTGTTATAACAGGTTTCTGATGAAGAAGGCCCAAAAGTCAGCTGTAGAGAAGAACAACAAAACTGAACTTCCTAAACAATTGCAACAGGTTCTGTAACAGATTGCCCCTTTCATGTAACACTTGGTGCGCAGATTCAAGATTTCAAGAGCTGGCTGTGCCTATATAAATAGATCTCATTCTTTCTAGAAGATCAAGAAAGTCATTCCTCATGTTTTACAAACACTCAAGAGCACTAATGCACTATAGAGCACAAAAGCCTGCTCCAACAAGCATCTAAATCAGAGAGTTCAGAATATCCATTTCGAGCAAGTTTGTTCTACTTTCTTGTCTATTGTGTAGTCAAAACAAGACTCTGTTTGATCTGGGTTGTGCTCTCAAGCGAATCATTCTTTGCTTTGAGTTGTGTTGTCAATCGAAGCATTTTTGTTATACCTTGCAAGCTTGGTGTTGCACATTGCAAGAGTCTTGGACCATTTTGGATGCTCTCTTTTGTAAAACAATTTTTGGTTATAGTGTTCGATCTCGGTGTGTTGATCCGGGTATCCCGTGGAAGTAAGTCTTTTTGAGTAGCCGAAACATGTTATATTGCGTGTTCTTTGCATTTCTTGTTCCTGCTCTTATTTTCTATATTTCTTGTAAAATCTTATGAACCAATTGAATTGCACCGAAAAATTTAAATTTCTAGATGATTAAGATCTTGATAATAACACATGCTTCGGCATAGTTATTAATAGACACATATAATCTAACAATAATAATTACAGAATAAAGTGATAATACTTGATTTACAAAGCGACAATATTTTGCGCTTAAATTGTAAAGTGATAATACTTTGCATTTAGATTAGACAGTTATAATTGTTGAAAATTTAGAAAATGTGATAATACTTGGTTATAATATTTTGTGCTCTTGTTGACTATTAATAACGGAAATAAAGTTAAATGAAAAATAATAAAGTTATAACCCTATCAATACTCTGTTTTTACATGTATTAACATTTTTATCGTCTTATGCTAACATTACAAATAAAAAAACCAATAGAATTAATTATTTACATAACCAAACAGAAACAACAATTTGAATATATAATTGGCAAAAAAAAAATACAATTATGAATCTAGAGTGTACTTGGTATACTGTTGTTGAAAACTAGATCATTTGTAAAATACAACAGAGGATATATATTTTTTATAACTAGAAATGTCATCCTAATTAGATCTCTTCAATGTAGAAATAACAAATATTATAAATACAATAAGATGGCAGAATATTTTAAGGCTCATTAAAGTAAATTTGTTTTGTGCTGTCTAAATATGTGTGATGATAAAACAATGTAATATTTCCTCGTTAGATACTACAAAATTTGAAATTATAAGTTAGTTTGAAAATAATGAAAATTTCTACATATTTTATGGTTTATTAAATGACATAAAATTCATAAACGAATACATATTTAATAATGATTGATGCAACATCAAATAGTTACTTAAACATCATGCCATTGAAATTCAACTAGACTATAATGAATAAAATCTGTTTATAGTATGTTTTTAATTTTTCTAAAATATTTTAAAGCTTTTGAAATAAATTGCAAATTAATTAGTTATCAAGAAATTTCCAGTCTTTAAAAAGTGTATCAATTTTTCAAATCAGGGATCATATTGTTATTGATTGAAGAACAAGGATCTAATGATAAAAGTGCTGTCTTCTCTCTTTAATTAACCAAACATACTTCGCGGCTTCACGCCATCCCCAAATCTCTCATTCCGAGCATCAATCAATCACATCCTCCTCCTCGCGGCTTCCCGTTAGGAGAATCGAAGTAGTGTGAGAAATCAAATCTGAAGAATTACTCAGTCGCAAACAAACTTGAAGCAAAAATTTCATGTAACTCGGACATAGAGGTTAGTCTTTTCCGATTCAAGGGTTCTTCCCTTGGCCGTCTGGCCAACCCCTCGCGCAGCTATGCTTTTAATTCTTTTTTTTTTTTCAAAGTATTACTATCACAAATCGCTTTTCTCCCTTCCTGCTGAGATCCCTTGTTATCGGTTGTCACTTTCTTATTCTTTTTTGTTTTTTTTTTTGCTTTTTTTGGTGAGGGGGGTTATCGGGGAGACTGCTCACATTGATCGAATTAATTGTTGGGGTTTAACGTAGTTTTTCGTTTATTCGTAATACACCACTGCAATTATTCATATTTGAAGTTGTTTACGTTTCTACGCTTGAAATATTCACAATCAGGCTTAAATTATTCTTTTTGTTGTTCTCTACAGAATTGTTAAAAGACTTATTTTTTTTTTTCAATTTAACTGACGCAGGCATCTGGTTTCGATATAAATGAGTCATTTTTTTTAAACTTTTCCTTATATTTTTGTAGGATTTTAAATATTTGGCATCACAGTTAATTTATTATTTTCCGATTTTTAAACAAATATTACAGTAAGGACAGATTCCTGTGAGATGAATTACAACAAGTGCAGATCGTGACAGTCCTGTTGTCTGCTTATCTGTGTGAAGTTTCCTGTATTGATGATCTATTGGAGGTAGTAATTGTATATGATTAAATCCGGATCATTTGAAGTTGGGAATTAAAACTTAACTAGGGCCTTTTTGTGCTAGTATCCAATTTTGCACAGATTTTATACATGTCTTGTAATGCTTATGTTGGCTATATTACTGGTGTTTTCGTCCTCAATACTCGTTTTGAAAAAAAAAATCATCAAGCTAATATTGATTCTTTAAATGGAGTAGGTCATATAGAAATGGAAGTTGAAGATTGTTTTATAATCTCACTCATGCTTGAAAAATAGATGTTCTTTTTTGGATTGCAAGGAAAAAATGATAAACTCCCATTACAGTTTAAAGGAAATTGGTTGTACTCTCTACGTGCAATAAGGTTTCTAAATGTGCTGTTACATGTTCATGATTGGTATGGTACTGATTAAAGCGCAACCAGTAGATCACTGGTACTTCTTGCCAGGATTGGGTTCTTACATCGTTGTTGTTATGTTATATTGCATAAGTTAGTTATTTTTTCTGTTGACACTTTGCATCTTAGTATCCGCTCACCACCAAATTGCCACTTTCTAAAGTATACCTAATTTAAAGCAACAATAGTCCCAACAATTGACCATTTTAGTTATTCCATAGCATTTTATTTCTGTTATGTTTTTTTCCTGGTTTCATTTAACGCCACCATGCCATACAATGGTAATTATTTGTTTAGTTTGTCTGGATTTGGAGTACTTGTGTAATACTTCATAACCTTAGTATTTACAGCTTGAGTTGTTTCCTTTGTATTGGTTACTGGATCATTGAGTGTTACGTTGATACCATCGTAGTAAGGGGTATATGAACATGATTTCTGATGTAGAAATACTCTTGTCATTTAGCAACACTTTTTGCCAACTATTTTTATCAATTTGTACAGAACTCTTAAATTAAGCTTCTCCAACTTATTTAATATTCTTGTAACTCTTTCTGAAAATTTTACCCGTCCCTTGCAGATTGATTTCGAAGGAAACAGCCGGGAGTTTTAATTTGTTTGAGATGTTTCCATGCTGCCAACTCATCTAAGAGTTCTGGCATAGTCGGTGATACCACCTTTTGAATCGTGGCACAGGAAGTGTGAGAACGATGGATAGAGCGGATACATCAGGCTTTGTCAGCGGTGGATGCTCGGGAATATTCCATATGTACTTCCATTTTACCTATATTAGCTTTATAGAAAACTTCCTCTGCTCTGTGTAAATTTACACTTGCTTTGTCCAACCTCAACTTCTTCCAGATAATATTAGTTTAATAATATTCATTGCTGTCCCACCGAATAAACCCTAATGGATCTCAACATGGCTAATGTCATAATTCATGAACAAGTGCAACCCACCTGTACAAACGGCAACATGGACGGCTTCGGTGGGCCTTCATTGCACCTTAGTTCAGCATATGCACCAAACAGTAACCACATCCCTCCTCAGGATGATGGCTGCCGGCTGGTTCTTGGTCTGGGCCTGACACCAAATCTATATTCTTCTGATAATCACTTAGCTCTGACAAGCAAGACTGGAGATTCAACTCTCCTGTTTGGTCAGCGTTTCTCAACAGTGGACCCGGGTATACTGAAACTTGGCCTACCCAAGCCCACTGTAGAGACAAACCGCCCCTCCCCTCACATTGAAAAATCTCATTGTTTCCCGATTGTTGATGAGGGTTCAACCTCTGCTAAGAGAAATTCTGGCGGGTACATGCCATCTCTTCTATTCGCCCCAAGACCAACAACCTCATGTTCTGATTTTAATGAGGCCCCGCAAGAGACCCAGGATCTTCTAGATCTCCAGCTCAGCTCAGAGCCTTCTGCCACAACCGACTGTTCACTGGGCACAACTTCTGAGATAATGTTCAGTACAACAGTTACTACCACTACTGTGTCTACTGACAGCAGGACCCACCACCGCCACCCTAAGAAATGCAGGTTCAAAGGTTGCTCTAAAGGTGCAAGGGGTGCATCTGGTCTATGTATTGTTCATGGCGGGGGCCAACGGTGCCAGAAGTCAGGTTGCAATAAGGGGGCCGAGAGTCGAACAGCATATTGTAAGGCACATGGTGGGGGCCGCCGATGTCATCATCTGGGATGCACCAAATGCGCAGAGGGAAAAACTGACTATTGCATTGCCCATGGTGGGGGCCGCCGATGTGGTCATGAGGGCTGTACCAAGGCTGCAAGAGGAAGATCTGGCTTGTGTATCAGGCATGGTGGTGGGAAACGATGCAAGATTGAAGGCTGCACCAGGAGTGCAGAAGGTCAGGCTGGTCTATGCATCTCCCATGGTGGTGGCCGTCGCTGCCAGTACCTAGATTGCTCCAAGGGTGCGCAAGGCAGTACCTTTTATTGTAAGGCACATGGTGGAGGCAAGCGTTGCATCTTTGAAGGCTGTACGAAGGGTGCAGAAGGAAGTACTCCTTTGTGCAAGGGCCATGGTGGAGGCAAGCGGTGCCTTTATGAAGGTGGTGGTGTTTGTCCTAAGAGTGTACATGGAGGCACCAACTATTGTGTGGCACATGGTGGGGGCAAGCGGTGCAAAGTTGATGAGTGCACCAAGAGTGCACGTGGCCGGACAGACTACTGTGTGAAGCATGGTGGTGGAAAACGGTGTAAGCATGAGGGGTGCAGCAAGAGTGCTCAGGGCAGCACCGACTTCTGCAAAGCACATGGTGGTGGTAAGAGGTGCACCTGGTCCACCGGGTGCGAGAAGTTTGCTAGGGGAAAGAGCGGACTGTGTGCAGCCCATGGAAGTCTCATGGCTACCCAGTCAGCGCACAATGCTGGTAAGGTCAAGAGCATGATCACACCTGGACTGTTCAGGGGGATTGTGGCTAGTTCGACTAGAGGGGGTAACAGTTTGGACAATGAAACCTCGTATTCTGGCATTAGTACATTGTTGGATTGTGTCGAGTCCCCAGATGGCACAACTGGTAATAAGCAGCAGCTCATACCGCCACAGGTCTTAGTTCCACTCTCTATGAAGTCCTATTCAAGCAATTCTATGGCCGGGTCGGTAGGGCCCGGGGGCAGAGAGGGTACAGCATTTGTGGTGCCTGAAGGCAGGGTGCATGGCGGTGGCCTCATGTCTCTGTTCGGAGGGAACCTGAGGAATGCTGTTGATGGTGGGAATACATGAGAACATTCATAGGTTGGTTTGGGTATGTGGTTGCCTTTTTGGAATGTGTATTGTAAGGGGATGTTTTTGAATTTATGAAATTGTCTATATGTGTTGTGTGCAGATCTATATTAAACTATATGATTTGCAGTTTAGGTTGGTTTTCATAGGTTTCATAAAAAACTCGAAATGTCATGGCGAGCGAACTTGTTTAATATGGTCGTATGTTGCTCTAATTATTAGTCATTGAACCTTGAAGGTGCCAAAGCTTGGGTTTTGTGAACTGTGAATAAGGGTTTAGGTATCCAGTAAAGCTTCTGTTCTGTTGCCTCAACTTCGTCTGTGATTTGTGAATTTAATAAAAGTTGTATCTAGAACCGTCAGAAAGGAATGCACAATTTAAACTTATATTCTTACCAGTAATGAGTGTGCAAGTATGATGGTGGAATCACCCACAATCGTGTAAGCTCCTCAAAGAAAAATTATAATCTTGATATTTTTTGCTTTCCTTCTATCTGCTCTAATCTATGCTTGGATTTGCTGGTTGTCGGATTTTTTGTTTTTCTGCTTTTTCTTTTTTGCGGTTACTGGTATGGTTTGTGAATGTTGGTTCGTTCTTTGCTGTTATCTGTGCTTGGTGGATTCATGAGTTTGTACTGGTACGATTGCTGGTGGTAAGAACAGAAAAAAACTTGCACGATCTGACTTTGTGATGAACCAGTAGCTCTCATTGTGGGAATTTTTTAATTGGTAATTTTTACCAGTCGAATTTCTTGGTTATCTGGTGTAGTGCTCTTACTGGCACTGTGCTCACAATTTAGTGAGTCTAAGCTTGTGTCGGTTAAGGTTTTTATTATATTTTTTTTATCCCGCTCTGATAGGAAGTACGGATGTTTTCTGGCATTCTTGTACATGTTTTTGTGCAAATTTCTTTTACTATTCGGTGCAATCGGTGAAATCAGGCAACATCTGCAACACTTCAAAATAGTAGCTGCTTGATAATACTATGTGGGATGTGGGTTCCTGTAAAGCTGACTCTGTGACAATTAAATAGGAAGTATGCATCAATGGTTTGATTTTGCATTTCCTGGAGCTACGATGACATGCATTTTCTGTGCTGCTGCCACCGAATCTACTAAAGCCTTCTTCACTTGTGCTGCCAATGGCCGACCTTGCCAAGTCATCAGTACCAATTTTGAACATTAAAATTTGGGACTGAAGAGACACGGTTCATTTTTTATGCTTCTCCAGCAAAATATGGAATTCAGCATTATCTGGTGACTTGAAAGGTTATTAACACAAGTGCCAGATTATTGGACGAACTGGAGCTGTAGATTCCAATTAATTTTTGCAGTTAAATTGTTGTAAAAGAAATTGGCGTGGTTTATTTAATGCAGTGTGACGCTTTGTTTCCTGCCATTTCATTAATTTGTCTGTAATGCATACATTTCTGTTAGAACCTCAAATTCATATCTGCTGCTTTTATAGATGAAAAGCAGCGGCATGCTTTTCTTTCATCCCAGCCACTTAAAAGGTCATTATTATTATACGATTCAAATTGCGTAGATTTTCTCGACTATTGTAGCTCCTTTTACATTTTTTTTTTATCAACCTCCTTTACATTGTATATTGGGGTAATGTCTCAAGATCTCTCCGAACTTTCGGATTGTGACAAGTTGTCCCTTCAAACTTCTATTTTGATCAAACACTCCTCCAAACTATGCAATCGTGACAAAAAATCCTCCTGCAATATCTTTAATTTATAATATTACACTTATATTAGTATGTAATTAAAATAGTTACGCATTTTGAACTTTCGATTTTTTAAAAATCAAAGATATTTTGGTCATTTACACTTTAAAAGATGTAATTTTATAGATTAAATATATTATAGAATTTTTTTTTTTGTCACGAATGCATAATTCGGTAGGGAGGGAGGGGGGTGTTTGATCAAAATAGAAGTTTGAAGAACAACTTGTCACAATCCGAAAGTTCAAAAGAGGGGAGGGGGAGTCTTGAGTTATTACCCCTTGTATATTTTAGCATTTCAAGTTGTATAATTTTGTTGTGCAATTGAGTGGATAATGTTTAATGGTGTTTGATTACAATTGTTGATCTATTTATTTTATCTAACAAGTACTTGCATCAACTCTTTTATTTTTTATTAGAGCAAAATGAAAATTATGAATTTGGAAGGGTGATGAATTGAGAACTATTGGAATATGATGAATATAGTAAATATGCGGGTTTTTACAATTTAAAAGAATAAATATGTAATTATAAATTTTAAATGAAGTAATATGTAATTTTACAATATTTGAAAAAATACATAAAATTATGCTAAAAGAATAAAGATGAAATAGAGAAGTCACAGTCAAGTTCTGAATTTGTGCCATCTAACATTTTCCTACATATAATTTAATGATCCGATCAAGTGAACCGATCATTCACAAAACAAGATCCTCTTAAGAAAAACGCATTCGTTGTCATAATTATGATGGCATGGTTCTATTATTGAAAGATTGACATGCGGAACTTATAAAATAATTGAATCCTTTAAATGAAATCACAATCGTTCAGATTAAAAATTCACATTCGGTAGAGTACTCCGTAAGGTAAAAACACTCATCCAATGGTTCAAATAACTTTGAAATTCGTGCATGTTAATTTCGAAATTATGAAAATCATTAAATGAATACTTCACTTTACGAAGTACCTCACCGGAAACAAATTTTCTGATTGAGACCGTGATCCAGATTAATCAATAATAACGCTGTGTAGTCAAAATAATGACAGAAGCGAATCCTTTTTCAAGTAAAACTGAACTTGTACGCTTATGTGACATCCCTTGGCATCATTATTTTATTTGCCTTTTTAATAAAATATTAATGCTGAAATTTGCACAAGATTTCTCGTAGCGCCATCATTTTAACAATTTCGTCTGATTAATTTGTACCATCTTCATTCCCACAATTTCGAGCGTATAATTTTACAATTTCAAATTTTATATCTTTGCAATTATCGATTGTAAGATGATGCGACACACAAACATTGTTCATTTAACAGAATTGCTAAATAAGCAATTACTCCACATTTTGTAATTTAAACTATAATTTGAAGTCAACATTTAGAATTGTTAGGATGGAGTTATTGTTATTCATATAAGAAAGATTACATATAGGTAATATTCAACAAAATGAATTATAATAATTCAATATTGTCGTTAAACTGAATTCATGCACTACTTAAACAAAGAATTATATCTCAAAATGTATTTTTCAGTATCCATTTCCATACCAGCTGACAGATCAGATAATTCTTAGTAAAATTGACAGAAAAAACTAAAAAAAGGCGGCTGTGTGTATAAGTATTCTCCATTGCCTGGTTAACCTGATGAAAGTTGTCTCGAGCAAACACGTGTCACTTGCTCACTTCCAAAAAGGCCCTTCATCAGTGTCATGCGAAAATGCTTTTCACTCCCACATGACTGGTGACTTTTTTTAGAGGTGGAGAGGTGGCAGAATCCGACTCTATCCGAAAAAGTTCGTCTGATATGATTCGATTTAAATCCGATTTAATTTGATTTTGAGAAAGTCAAACTAATTCAGACTTGATCCGACTCGACCTGACATGATTCGTAACCAGGGGCGAATCCAGATCAAAATTAAGCAGTTGCACATTTATTGAAATTAAGCAATTCATAACCCAATTTAAAATTAAGCAACGACACCCTTCTAAATTTATGGATCCAACATAAAATTTTGTACTCGAAAGCTTTATTTCAAAATCAAGCAGCGGCATAGACCTGACCTTGTCCATGCATAGGTTCGTCCCTGTCCGTAACCAGATCCGATGCGACACCCATTGACCCATAACCCGATCCGAAGTGACACCTATGGACCCGAACTCGACCCGACCGACCTGACACGACCCACAACCTAATCTGAAGCGACACCTAAAGACCTGAAACCCCACCCGACTCGACCTGCTTTGATCCGTAACCAGATCCGAAGCGACACATGTGGACCTGAAACACGACCCCACCCGACCTGAGATGACTTGTAACCCGATCTGAAGCGACACCTGTGGACTCGAAACCCGACCTAAGACGACTCGCGACCTGATTCGAAGCATCATTTGAGGACCTGAAACCCGACTAGAACCTGGAACGACCCGTAACGCAATCAGAAGTGATGTTTAAGAACCCATAATCTGACCTACCCGACCTGAATCATAAATATATAATCAACATAAATGATTAAATCAAGCTACTAATAAATTGAGGTAATCAATTAAAATACCAAGCAATAACTAGATCAAATTAAATTCCTAAGTATAACATCATATATAGAAATATTTTTACAGGTTTTAAATAAATTTTCAATCAATTATGAAAACTATAGCATTCATTATGAAAAAAATTTAGGCAGTGTATACAAGATTTTTATGCACTCAAATCAATTTAAACAAAATAAATTCATGGATTAAAATTAAAATAGTAGATATAGCTTAACCTAATTCGATTCAACACATGAAACAAACATTTGCTTGACTCAAATTTAGATTCAATCTCACTCTATCTGACTCAACATCTGAAAAAACTAACATTTGATGATCCGAGATCCAACTAGATTCATGATTCGAAAGTTATCGACATTGAACGACGAGACTCTTTTCTAACAGGCAGAAGGGCAAGTTCGGAATTGGAAAAGTTTCAATACATTGATTGCTGTATTAAAAAAATACAGCTAAAAACCTGAAGTCCAAAAACCCTTTCATCTCCTCCGTCTCTCTTTCTCTTGTTTTTTTTGTTTAACCAAAGGAGAAACAAGGCGATACGATCGTGACAAGCGATTATTTTCGTAGCATTGCTTGTTTTCGGCGCCACTGTCTAGCTCTCTCATCGGAACCTTTCGTCGAAGGTATAACTCAAAAACCCTAGCTAACTGTTTTAGTGAAGAATCAAAGCATCAGAGCTGGTTTTCGCGAAATGTGACTTCCATTTGCTTGGTTATAGTGTTTGTTTTGAAAAAACGGAGTGAAGAAAAACTTCTATTCGACTTTACTGAGAAAAGCGGAGTGAAGAAAAACATCTATTAGAAATTTACTGAAATTCTATTAGAAAGGGGGGACTATTTGAAATACCGTCAAAATGTGTTTGTTTTGGACTTACTTCTTTCATTATAAACTATCTTGTACTTTGTTTTGCTGGTTTCCCTTTTATTTAAATTGAATTTAGGTTTGTCCATGGAGTTGCATGAACTAAATTCTTTTGGGAGATTTTGGTCGCAGTTTGAACTGTTCTTCGTTGTTAAGATTTGATTTCCTTGCTCGGATTAAATGTGTTGGTTATTGGTTTTTTCCTTGAGCTTTTGGTTTCTGAAAGCTGAAATACCTTATACTGGCTTGAGTTTCTCTTTCTCTCTTCTCTCTTTTCTTGTCTCATTTTTCTGTGCTGGTGTTTGCTTGTAAGTTAGAGACCTTTTTGACCAGCGCGAAAGTGTTCGATTAGTGGTCTTATTCCAGCCAATTCAGGCAATAGTTAGGCCCAAATTTGAACTCCAACAATGATTTATGCTTTCTATGATTTAGTCAGTCTACCTCAGGTAGTCAGGTTGTATGGTTAAAGCCAACCTTTTCAGCTACAGAAATCTCTCTCAGAAATAAGTCCCTCTATTTTTTTCTTGTGTAAAAACGAAAATCATAAGGTCTGTTTTTTCCCCTTTTGCATGTGCAGATTAAAGATCTATCATAAATGGCTGATGGTGCATCAACCTCAAGGGGCTCCACAGACATGGACATTGATTCTGATCCGGTAAGAAAGATTGAAAAACTTGAGAAATTCTCTAAGGAGGCAGCACGGGCTTTCTTCAAAGAATATGGTCTTATCCATCACCAAATAACCTCTTACAACGACTTTGTGGAGCGAGGTATCCATGAGTTGTTCGCTTTGTTGGGGGAGATTGATGTTGAGCCGGGATATGACCCATCCAAGAAAGGAGCGGACTCAACTTGGAAACATGCTACGATCTCTTTTGGCAATATTCGAGTAGATAGACCTACATTTTGGATCCATAAAGAAGATGAGCCTGAAATGGTTAAGATGACACCGCGGCATGCGCGGTTGCAAAGCATGACATACTCTGCAGCACTTAATGCTGAAGTGCGAGTTCAGGTAGAAAGCATAGAGAACCACAAATTCTTTTTTGGCTTTTTTACTCGCTGGACAAAATATCTTTCATTATGACCCTTTTATTATATGAGGATGATTGGAAATGAGTATTTTATTAGCTGGTTATTACCAAGGTCGTGATGTCTTCAATACCAAGCAGAATTGTTCGTTATTATTCATTGTCACACTAATAGATCGAGTATAATGCACATAGGTTACAAATGAAATATAATTAACACTGGTGAAGAAATCTCTTATTTCAAGGAATGTTGTTCTCGTAGGTATATACACATGAGAGTAGTGACAAAGCAAAAGCTGGGTCCTCATCTTCAGGTAAAGAGATCTTCATGGGAAGAAAGCTTTTACATGATGAAACTAAGGAGATCATGATAGGTAGGCTTCCTGTCATGGTCCGTTCTGTCCTTTGCTGGCTTGACACGCATGACAAAGGGGATTGCCTTTTTGAATCGGGTGGTTACTTCCTCATTAAGGGAATGGAAAAGGTACTTGCCTTATCACATTTCTGCTTCATTACTTCTTACCTATCATATTTAGTCAGCTTCTACCAGGTCATGGTTGTCTGTGATGGCTATGATTATCTTGTTTGAAATTCCATGTTTTCAAGTGTGTGCACTATGTAGTTTGCAATTTTACTGAAGATTCCGTCTGTCTCCTTTTCCTACCGAGAAACTTCAAATACCCCATGACTGATTGAAAGAGTTAAACACTTGAATGCTTTGAGTGACATTCATACTAAAGAAAAAAATTCCTTGATCATTATTCCAGTTGCTATGTTTCTTTTTATCAGACCTTTTGTGCTCCATGCAGACCTTCATAGCTCAAGAGCAGAGATGTCTCACGCGAATCTGGCTCACAAATACCCCTTCCTGGAGTTGCCAGTATGTAACAGAGTTCAAGAGAGGACGCATTTATTGCAAGCTTGCTGAGGCAGGAAAGGGGGAAGGGTTCAACGGAGGCAGATACATCACTGTGTCTTTTCTCTACGCAACAATTCCTATCTGGATTATGTTCTTCGCCCTTGGCATGAAATCTGACAAGGAAGTGCTTGATGTGATAGGAATTGAGGACTTAGATGCCTCCTTGGTCAATATCATACTGGCAACAGTTAAGGAGTCTGGTGAACAGTGTCAGGATTTCAGGAAGGATGACAACGCAAGAGAATATGTCGACCGTTTGGTAAAGAACTCGAAGTTCCCGCCTACTGAGCCGTTTGATGAATATGTCGACAAATATCTTTTCAAAGGTATCAAAGGCAAAAGAGAGAAGGCACTCTTCCTTGGATACATGGTCAAATGCTTGCTTCTTGGATTTGCAGGGAAACGAAAGTGCGACAACAAAGATGATTTCAGGTTGGCTATGCCATCAAAGTTTATTCATTGACAATATTCTGATCCTGAAAAGATAATATTATTAATAATTCTACAGAATCAGCAGCCTTGCTTTGAAATTTTGTGACAACAAAAATGTTCTGAATTTTTTGATAATGCATCTTTAAGCATAAACCAACATATTTAAGATGCATCTTTGAATATGATTACCAGCTTTCCTAAAAGTAAGTTTGCACTTCTGATCTGTGACAATATCAGAAGGCTTATATTGATCTTCTCTCACATCTGTTTTCAGAAACAAGCGGCTGGATCGTGCAGGGGAGCTGATAGCTAGGGAGCTACGTGCTCACATATGGCATGCAGAGAAGCGCATGGTGAAATCAATGCAGAGGGACTTGTATGGAGACCGTGAACTTCAGCTGGATGATTTGTCGCGTTACTGGGACTCCTCAATTGTGACAAACGGTCTTACCCGTGCATTCTCTACTGGTGCGTGGTGCCACCCATACAAGAGAACAGAGAGGTCCTCAGGTATTGTTGCCAATGTGAGAAGAACAAATCCGTTGCAGATGATGTCAGACTTGAGGAAATCGCGCCAGCAGGTTGCGTATGCTGGGAAAGCTGGAGATGCCCGATACCCGTATGTTGCTTTTTCTTTCTGCCTTTGAAATGATATCTATATAAGCTTAATTTTAGTAAAAGCCTTCGGCACTTTGCTCATGCTTTTAGTAGGAGTGGGGAGCAAACACATGATTTTGCTGAATTGATATCCTCTAAATAGAAGGAAGGACCTTTCTTATTACTAAAAATGGAAATTGCAAAGTATGTGGATAAGAACTAATTTTTAAAAACAATGTGTTACTTCTTAAATTGAGGAAAAGAGACATTTATGGAAAACAACACAAGAAAAATAAAATCCTGTTCTTTGCCGAACTATGGAAAAGAGATGCATGTATGGCAATTCTTTGTACTAAAGCTCATATCATTTGTAGGATATAAGCTCTGTAGTTTCCTGTCATTGGATTAGTATATTTGTGTAATTTCATGAAGTATATTTTTATGAAGTTGAACAATGTATAGTCATCATTACTGATGTGAAGAAAAATGATGTGCAGAAACCCATCTTATTGGGGTAAACTGTGCTTCCTTTCTACTCCGGATGGCGAGAACTGTGGCCTCGTGAAGAATTTGGCGGTTACTGCCATAATTAGCTCCAAGATAGCATCTCCAATGGAGGAGCATTTGGTGTCTATTGGCATGGTGAAGTTGGATAGCATTTCCCTCACTGACGCTAACAAGCAGGATAAAGTCTTCTTAAATGGGGACTGGATCGGTGTCTGCTCTGATTCAGCTGAATTTGTTTCAAAGTTCAGATCAATGCGCCGGTCCATGATTGTCAATCCACAGGTTTGTAGTAGTGATCTCAATGATCTCACTGGTCTCTATAGAGAGTGTGACATGCATTTCTCCATGGCATTGACCCAAATAAATGTACTTGCACAAATACTTCGAGGGACTAGGTGGTTTGATATTGTAAGTGGATCACTCTAGCTAACAATGCAGTTGGCTTCTGATACTTAAACTGTGTAAATGGAATAAGATAGTTGGTCGCTGTCCTCACATGTGCACATAAATTAGCAAGTGCATTATTCTGCAGTTTTTGGACTTATATTCAGACACCATATGTGAATTCTTATTTTATTTTATTTTTATTTTTATTTTTGTCAACATTTGATGAAGATTTCCAATTCTCTTATTTTTAATTAGGTTGAAATAAAACGAGATCGGCACCAGAGAGAAGTCCGCATTTTCTCTGATGCGGGTAGAATTCTGCGCCCACTTCTCATAGTGGAGAACCTTGACAAAATTCAAGCTCCAAAGGCCGGTGGCAATTTCTCATTCCAGTCTCTCATGGATCAAGAAGTTATTGAATTGATTGGCGTGGAAGAAGAGGAGGACATCCAGTCGGCATGGGGAATTAAACACCTGTTTATGAAAGAAACTGGGAAACCTGTCCCGAAATACTCACATGTTGAGTTTGACCTGTCTTTCTTACTTGGCTTGAGTTGTGGTCTAATTCCTTTTGCAAACCACAACTTTGCAAGGAGGGTTCTATACCAGGCTGAGAAGCATTCTCAACAAGCTATTGGGTACTCTACCACTAACCCTAACATACGATTTGACACACTGTCCCATCAGATGTACTACCCACAAAGGCCCCTCTTCAAGTCCTTTCTTGCTGACTGTCTTGGCCGGTATGACTACTCATCAGGCAGGAAGGACGATCTTATACGTCCCGAGTTTTTCAACGGCCAGAATGCAATTGTAGCTGTAAATGTGCACCAGGGGTACAACCAAGAAGATTCAATAGTGATGAACAAAGCATCCCTTGAGAGGGGGATGTTCCGTACTGAACACCATAGAACGTACAAAGCTGAAGTTGATGACAAGGAATTAGGCAAACGGCTTAAGACAAAGGACAACATCAGGTTTGGTAAAACAGAAAGCAAAAGAGGACGGGTTGATAGTCTTGATGATGATGGCTTGCCATTTGTGGGTGCCAGCCTCCAGAGTGGTGATATTGTGATAGGGAAAGTCACGGAGTCGGGGGAAGATTTTAGTGTTAAACTTAGACATACTGAAAAGGGTATGGTTCAAAAGGTCGTGATGTCTGCAAATGATGATGGCAAGAACTTTGCATTTATTACACTTAGACAGGTATGTTTGAATGGTTAATGAATTTTATTTTATGTAAATATTTTAACTTTTTAATGGTAGAATTTCTAAAGCTCAATTCTTGCAAGATGTCAGATAGCTCTTTTCCACATTTGGGAACAAATTGATTTCATTTGAAGTTCAAATTACGTCTCTCTTGGTGCACAATTAAACAAAAACTGACAATTACAAGAATATGAAAAAAGGCTCCTCTTCTGGGCCTTGCAAACATTAAAATAAATGGACCTTTTTATGAGCCTTTGTTGTTTCATTCTTTTTATCCTTGCTTTCTTCTTTCAGAGCAGCTTAATAAAATGAATGTGCTTGCTAATTTAATTTTTCAGGTCCGATCCCCATGCCTTGGAGACAAGTTCTCCAGCATGCATGGTCAGAAGGGTGTGGTTGGCTTTCTGGAGTCTCAAGAGAATTTCCCATTCACTCATCAAGGTATTGTTCCAGACATTGTGATAAATCCACATGCTTTCCCAACTCGTCAGACCCCTGGCCAGCTGTTGGAGGCTGCTCTGGGAAAGGGAATCGCGCTGGGGGGTCAAATGAGATATGCCACTCCATTTACCACTGCCTCTGCTGAGGTCATCACTGAACAACTACACAAGTAAGTGTTACATCACCTCTTGAGAGCTGCTTTTAGTTATAATTTGGTAATGAAGGCCTTTGTTGCAAGTTAGTAACAAAATGGTTGGTTTGCAGAGCTCGATTTTATGTGTTGGTACTTCATATTTGGTATTTGTTGTGGGTTACTTTCCAAGTCACTTGATTCTATTTTTTTTTAATAATTCTTCACGCAGTGGCTATTTTTCAAAGTTGTGTTTGTCTGGGGCCTCACATTGATTTGTTAGTGTTGTTCTGTACGCTTTGCTCCCACTTGTGGTGTCTTTCCTGTGGTGAAACTTAGTAGGGCAAGCCAGTATTGGACCTGTATGTATTGTAGTTAAATCAGCTGAAATATGCATACCCACCTGTTCCATCATCACATGTTGATTTTTCCCCCATGAATTTACTAGTTTTTTTTCTTTCTATTTTCAGTGCTGGATTTCAAAGATGGGGCAGTGAGAGAGTGCTTAATGGACGCACAGGAGAGATGCTGGAATCTCTTATATTCATCGGGCCCACATTCTACCAGAGGCTCATCCACATGGCCGAGGACAAGGTGAAGTTCCGCAACACTGGTCCTGTGCACCCGTTGACACGTCAACCTGTGGCTGACCGCAAGCGATTTGGTGGTGTCAAGTTTGGGGAGATGGAGCGGGATTGTCTCCTGGCCCATGGTGCTGCTGCCAACCTCCATGAGAGGCTTTTCAC
>CAXKVX010000681.1:0-24240 GCA_964058865.1 Eleocharis quinqueflora
ATGTAATGTTTTGGACCATTGTATAAAGTTTTAAATGAATTTCAGCCAAGAATGCAAGTGTTTTAAGCTCTCTATAAAAGGGACCCTTCAGCCCCTTCTTCTCCAACAACACTACCATAGCAAAATCCATTGTTCCACCATTGTTGAGCTTAAAACACATAGCCAAACCTTAGCTCAAAAACTCAATCTCATTGTTCTAAATTATTCTAAACTCTTAGAGAGATTGTGTTGAGTGTTTATTATCTTATCATATATTCGATTGTATTTTTTGTTACTTTATTTTTCGTTGGCTCGATTCTCCACCGGTGTGTGTAAGCGAGACCGAATTCGACACCCCGTTAGGGTTGGTGCTCCACCGGTGTGTGTAAGAGAGCTCAATTTCCGAAGTTGTAATTCACTTGTGTTGTTTAGTAAATCGGCTCGACCTTGTTATCGGGGGGTTGGGAGTCTCGGAGACTATGATCATCAATATCCGAACTCCGTTAAAATCCTTGTGTCTCTTGGATTGCTTTGTTTGCACTTTCTAAAGTCTTCTTTTTAATTTCATTATTAATTTAGTTTAAAAATTGTTTATGCTTAAATTGTTCAAATTGACTGCAAGTGCATGCTAGATCTCAGTATTTTTGGAATTGCTTAAAATTAAGTCCTCCGGTTCCAACATGTATTGCTTAATTAACAAGTCAAACAATTAGCTCCCCTCGTATAAGCATCTATCAATCACAAGCAATTCAATTTGAATTTGACAATTGTAAATATAAACATTTCAACATGTCTCCCCTCAAATCAAAAATCAATAGAACATGACAATTGAAAAGACACAATTATCAATGAATTAGCACATAATTTGGAAAACTAAGCAAGTAAGCATATGATAATCAAGTATTGGAACAATAATATAGGTCTACAAGCCCCCTCAATCAATTCTTTATTTCTAAAGTTGTTGATACTTGTTAAGTGCATAATTCGGTTCCAACATGGCAACATATGAATATTTTGTTCTAAAAAAGGTGAATATTCAAATAAATATAACTTCATTGGGACTTCTGTCATTACAAATATAGAACTCCTCCAAGTGAATTGTATTTCATTACAACATTTATTAAAGATACATGTTGTTAATTCATAGTAAGTCCCTAAAGTTTTTTAAAATCGAACCAATTAAGATGATAAGGATTATGTACTTTATTTTTCAAAATTTCTCCACAATTACAAAATTGACTTTTTAATAGCGGACAAATAGGGCCTTTAATAGCGGACATCGATCCGGTGTTGTTGCTGGGGCTATTAAAAGTTCATGTGGTCCGCTATTAAAAGTCGAGCTATTATAGCGGACTTTAGGTAACTGTCACTATTAAAGGGCTCTTTTATAGCAGACTTTACGTATGATTCGATATTAAAGAGGATCTTTTATAGCGGAGCTAATTCCAGGTCTGTTATTAAAGGTTGTCTTTTATAGCGGGGCTTATTCAAGGTTCGCTACTAAAGATTAGTGAAAATTTAAAAAAATCTAACAGCTATTCAGTGACAACTGTTAGATTCTAACTTTTAGATACGATTTTAATTCTTGAACAATTTTAATTTAACTTCTTAACATATTTTTAATAACTATTTGAATTTGAATTTCAAATTAATTAATTTTTTTTGAAAAGTTCAAAACTTCTTAACAATTTAGTTTAATTCTTCAAATGAAAAGAATTAATTTATGTTTAATTCTCAAAGCTTCAAAACTAATCGAACAAAAAAAGTTTAAGAAAAACGAAAAGAATGAACAAATTAGTTTAATTCTTAAAAAAATTAAGAGAGATAGAGAGAGAGAAAAATTGAATTGAAAATTTTGGTTTGATCTTTTCTGTTTGTATATTAATTGAGAGATGAAGAGAAAATATATAAAAGACGAAGAGTGATATATATATATATATGAGCATGGCTAAAATAATATGCATAGTACACCACATAACGTACTATGCGTCCATTTGTATTTAATTTGGTCATTAAATTGAGATTTAAGTTGCTCAATAAATTCTTCATATCAAAATCTTGTAGGAAATAAAATTTCGTGATTTTTAGAGCTTTCTTGCTATTTTTTAAAAACAGCCCAGAAATGGCACTTTTGTAGTATTAAATCTGGACTGTTTTTAAAAAATATTTAAAAAATAGCTAGAAAGCTCTAAAAATTATGAAAATTGATTTCCTACAATATTTTCATATGAAGAATTTATTGAGCAACTTAAATCTCAATTTAATGACCTATATCTATATGCATAGTACAAGATGGGGTGTAATATGCATATTATTTTTGCCATGCTCTATATATATATATATAAGAGATGAATGAAATAAAGAGAAAGAGAGATGAATTCGTGGGATTTTTCTGAGAGCTTTTTGAGCGTTGGATCAGTTAGAATAGACGCTGCAGATGAGAAGAAATAAGAGCAATCCGTGGAATACTTTTTATAGCCGACCCATCAAACCGTCGCTATTAAAGATTAACCTTTAATAGCGGGCCATTAAAGCCTCCATTATTAAAGAGTACCCTTTAATAGCAAGTCCTTAAAACGGTCCGCTATTCAAAGTTTTAATAGCAGATTGTGTACATCATCTGGTTTAAAAACGTGCTTTTATAGCGAAATTTCTATAAAGGCCGGTTTAAAAACTTTTTTATCGAAGTTCCTTTGGATCCACTATTAAAAGAAGGTTGTTAAAGTTCTTTTTTGTAGTATTGCTCGTAGAATTTGTAACTTAAATGTTGCTTATTTGATATTTCTATGATCTTTTTATAAAGGAAATTAGTACTCTATAAAACAGAAGTTAAAGTTCCCAAATTATTTATGCCATGCTAGTGTGTCACGTCACTATTTTTTGTTTGTTTGATCAGATCCTACGTTTCTTTTCTTTTTAGTAGAATTTTATGTGTACTTTTTTAAAGCTTCAAAATTACGCACTTTGTTCCTCTAAAATTCGTAGAATTCATAATATCATATTGATAATTCCAAACTATTAGAACTCCACATCTATCCAATAATTTTTTTATTATCAAATAAACTCAAAATTTGTATTAACTCTGACCATATTTTACAAAAAATAAATTATGCCCTTCAATAATATTTTAGACGATTTTAAAGTACGATATGATTATCACGAGTATCCTAATAAGCATAATCAAATTCGACAACCAAACTAACGTGAAACTCGATAATTCCATGACTATTATTTTCTCTGTTAAACTCTAGAGGAGTGAATAGAGTTATTTAATAATTTTAGGGTTCTTTTTGCAAACACATTTTAATTTCTAATGGTAAGTTTTAAGTCTCAACAATTATATCAATTCAATTTATATAATCAACCGGTATGACTTAAATATATTTTAATTTGCGGAAGCGTAAACAATTATAAGCAATTACAAATCTAGCAATTCAATTATTCTCAAACAATTATATAGCAATCAATATAAATATATCAATTAAGAAATCACAAACAGTGCAATCACCCAAGACACTGATATGTTAACGGAGTTCGGCTATTAATGAGCCTACTTTTCGGGACTCTTGACCTTCCGATGTGGTAACGAGGTCGAACCGATGCACTAAACACACAAGTCTTGTACAAAGTAGAATCTTGTCCCCTTACACACAAAGGATGAGAGGCAATGCCAAAACATGATAGCACAAAGGCTAAATAAATAAATGGAGAAGATAAAATATCTCTAAAATCTCAAACAATGAATTTATTCTAGTTTGAATATATAAATTTGAGATGTAGAGCAAATGTTTTTGCAAATGAATTAAGGCTCAAAAGGTTGTTAATGGTGGTTGCTAACATGTTAGAAAACGACTGAAATTTCTTGGAGAAGAAGTGTGAGCAGATGCCTTGTTTATATTGGTTTCAAATCTGACTCAATTAGTTCAAATTGAAAGTTAGCGTTATAACGATATCTAAATACAATTTGTATCGTTATAACACCATAGTACGATTCAAAATATTATTTCCAATTTTATTTTGAAATTTCCAGAAGAGAAAAGTTAGTGGTATAACACTAACTTAGTATTAATTAATGGTATACTCAGTTTGTACAGTTCTTAGCCAAATTCTGGTCTGTTTCAGAGTGGTACCGTTATAACGCTAACTTACCGTTACTTAACAGGTG
The DNA here is from genome assembly GCA_964058865.1 of Eleocharis quinqueflora. NCBI lineage: Eukaryota > Viridiplantae > Streptophyta > Magnoliopsida > Poales > Cyperaceae > Eleocharis > Eleocharis quinqueflora. The sequence continues at coordinate 4,145 of CAXKVX010000681.1, forward strand.
GTTGTGTCAATTTGATACTTAGTCAATTTCTAGTTTCTGTTCACTCAGCATTATAACGCTAAGCTAGCGTTCGTAATTGGTGACTCTAGTTTTTCAATACTTAGCCAGATTTGAGGTTTTGGTGCTTAGGGATGATGATGTTATAGCGCTAAGTAAAGTACAGATAGGTAGCATTATAATTCCTAATGAATTTTGCATTTTTTTGCTCTTTTGAATCCCAAATTTAAATATTCAGAGTTACAAATAACCTAATCAATTCTTCAGCTTGATCTTGAATGTTACAACTTGTTCTTGAATTAGCTCGAACTTCAATTGACCATAACTTTTGACTGTAAGTTCGATTTTGACTTTCTTCTTGGCGTTGGAAAGCTCACAATGAGATTTACAGCCGGTACCAAGCTTGCTCATGTTGGAATATTTTCAGGCCCATCGGAGATCGTTTGAAGACTCAAAACTCCACCTATGATTCCCGAAACTTGCACTTAATTTCTTTAGCTTGTTTTTGACCAATTTTCTTTTACTTAATTTTGCTTCTTAAATCTTGCATCTGTAAGAACCTAAAAAACACACAATCTTGTAAAATTTAAGTTTATTTTGTAAATCATAAAATATAATAAAATTATTTCATACATCATTCTCATTTTTCACTACTTATTTTCAATAGAACCTTTTGATGTTTATATGTACTAGAAATTGCATCGCGGCGTACTGTCGCTTTTAGTTTTTTCGAAGAAAAAACCTTCTGTATTAGAAAAAGAAACAACACAATTATACTAACTTTAATATTTTTGTTAAATAACATTGTTTTATTGAAATTAGAGTTATATAATAATGAATATCATACATATTTCTGATGTTCTTTTGTAAGAATGATGATTTATATGAAATGAAGAATGCATCAACATTAATAGCGTGAAATAATATTATTAATGATTCATACTGAAATTAATGGCGTGAAATTAATGGCATGTCGCGTGTCCGATAAACTGGACACACTTACAATGCAAATTGAATAGCAAAATGAAGTGTCGGAGTGTCAACAAATTGGACACGCCGACAATTAGCAAGCTTTATATATAGTATTGTTAAATAACATTGTTTCATTGAAGTTAGAGTTATATAATAATAAATCTCATACATCTTTCTGAAGTTCTTTTGAAAGAACGATGATTTATATGAAATGAAGAATGTGTCAACATTAATAGCCTGAAATAATGTTATTAATGATTTATACTGAAAGTAATGACCTGAATAATGGCGTAAAATTAATGGCATGTCTCATTAATGGCATGTCGCATGTCTGGTAACATAGACACACTTACAATGCAAATTGAATAGCAAAATGAAGTGTCAGAGTTTCAAAAAGTTGGACATGCCGACACTTAGCAAGATTTATATATTGATATCGAAAGCTTGTGAAGCTGAATTATGTGAGGCTTTTAGTTTTAGTAAATACATCTTAGTATTTCGGAAAAGAGATATTTACATGTAAAATTTGTTGAATGCAAATTTTAGAAGTGGTATTATTTTAACTTTTTAATAGATACTTCTCTTAACATTGCAATATTTTACAAAATTCCAAAGACATCTCTAAAAACTATATGGAAAATATTTTCAAGGTAAAATTAGTTTCTTAGTCTAGTGACTAAGAGTAATAACCTATGTGTGAGATGTCATGGATTCTATATTTGGACGAAGAACTTCATATTATTTAAATTTGAATAGTTTTGATTTTCATCTTTATAAAGAAAATATATATTTCGAAAGTGTAATCATATTGTTAAGTGTTGCAATATTGTATTTGAGTTGAAAGCTCACCTTTACCATAACACTCACAATTAGTAATCGATACTTTTGTCGCATATGTAGTTAGAAGTTATTTCAAAAGAATGACACTGCAATATCATATTTACTGATCTGAAATATATTTAAATTATCTTCGGACAATGTTATCAAAGGTCTTCGAATTTTCGTTTTTGACAATTTGTTCTTCGTACTTCTAATTTGAACAAATATCCCTCTAAATTTTGAAATCAATGACAAAAACCTCCCGGATGATATACTATCATAGAATGTTCAAATTAAAGTATAAAATGACCAAAATGTACTTTCATATTAATAGTGTAAGATTTAAGTTATTTATGTTAATATATTTTAATCTATGAAAATTTCGTAATAGTTTATAAAATAAATGTTGGCAATTAAATATTCGTAACAAATATGACGTTTGTCATTTGTTTTTTTGTATTTTCATGTTATTTGGATACAAGATATATATTACACATCATTAAATATTTGTTTATATATAAATAGGAAGTATTACGAAATAATAAAGTATATAATTTAATTTTGACTTTAAAAGTTGTAAAGTATTATGATTTGTTAAACTAATTGAAAAATACTAAATTTATAAAGAACATTCCGCCGAAATTTTTTTTATTAACCAAAATAAAATAAAAAAAACACCAAACTGACAAAATTCGGACCAAAATCACCAAAGTAGCCATTCCGGAATCACAGACTCCGGAGTAACTCCAGAATCACAGCATCCGGAGTAACTCCGGAATCACTGATTCCGGAGTTTGGTTTATACGAATTCCTTCGAATGAATTTGCGGCCTGAATTGTTTAATAATAAAATATTAATATTTTAATTGATGAGTTGGATTTTATTTAGGTAAGTTTTTGTAACGAATTCGACTGCATTTATCGGGATTATAAATAACTTTTTTTAACGTCGCAAAGCATCGAGCTGTAGAAATCCGAGTTTACTTCCTCCACGTTCAGTCCAATCGGAGAAACGTGCATCTCAAATTTAGCTTCATCTTGAACTTATATCTTAATTAGTCTTTTTTAGCATGAGTTTGCGTCGGATTCAATTTTGAATTGCTGATTTCTCCGATCGCAAAACAGACTCGACACAATGGAAGTAGACTCGAATATCTACAGCTTAATGGTTTGCGACGATAAAAAATGCTAATTATGATGCCGACGAGCTTAGCTGAAGTTGTTACAAAAAATATTAAGTATGATTAGCATTTTTTTCTACAAACTTCGACTACGCTCTCCGGGATCATAATTAATTTTTTTTTATGACCGCAAGCCATCGAATTGTAGATATTCGAGTCTACTTCCACCACGTTGAGTCTGATTTGCGATCGGAGAAACATGCATCTAAAATTTGGCTCCACTATCAACTTATATCTTAATTTGTAATTTTTTATCATGTGTTTGTGTCAGAATCAATTTTGAAGGTACTTAAATCTCAATTTATTGACCTATATCTATATGCATAGTACGAAATGAGGTGTACTATGCATATTATTTTAGCCATGCTCTTTAAATAAAATGTCATGAATTTTATACAAATTAAATTTTAGTAAAACATAAATCATGTTAACATTACATTATAAATATACAAGGACGTTTCAATAATTTCATTATTAGATTTGAGTATTAGATGATAATTTATCATCTATGGAGCGTTTGTCATTTATCTCAATGTTCAGAAAAGTATTTATTCAAATTTAAAATTTGAAAGATCAATTATCACAACGTACACGAATATCTTACCGCAATATGATTTAAAGGATTCAAACTTATTCCGGTTTAAAAGATAATATTCGACATTCGAAATTATGAAATAAATACAAGAAATTATACCCAATAAAGTCCGTGAAATAGTATGACACTATGAAAATGAACAATACGCATTAAAATTAAGACAATGTTGTTGGATTCTTCAAGTTGAAAATTACAAAACCAGGGGTGCATTTGATTTTATTTCTTGGCGTGACGTGGTAGACCAATCATCATATAAACGATTTAATCTTCGTCGTTACGTGGCTATGAAATGGTCCAATGATTCCAATGTTGTGGGGCCCGGGTTTCAGTGGGCTCACACGCAATGACACATCTCGTGATCGATTCTTCCCGACATGAGAGCAGGAGGGAGCATCAGATTTTATGTGAATGGTCTTGAATGGGTTTTGATGTTTCCGTGTAAGTATACTCGACATCTTATAAAGTACCATTATTTTGGATGTTGTTTAAATTGGTCGTTTCAGAACTCAAAGATGATGGATCCTGTAAAAAAAAGTAGATCTGTACTTTCATTAGAATAAGTTCGAATCCACCAATTACATGTAGATATATAGGATGATGATATCAGTTCATTTAGGGAATCATGAAATACAAAATCATAGGTTTAGTAGAGAGTATGGATTTGACAAAATCCAGATGGGTCCTACTCAGTCCGACTTGATCCGCTCTGATGGAAAATTTGTGCAGACTCGATAAAAAATATCGGAAGCCGAAGAAGGATAGCAATTAAACTTGTTAGAATAAACTCATGTTAAACTCGATCCGACTTGTCTAACTCTTTATTAACCCGTCATAAACCCGCCATTATCCTGTGCAAGACTCATGCAAATCTGTGCAGAACCCGCCCTAACCCGTGCGAAATCCATGCATACCCGTGCAAAACTCGGGTAACCCATTAAATTCAAAAAGAATAAAAAAGTTCCCAAAAAAATAAAAAAAATCTGGCCAACCTGTCCCGACCCGACACAAACCTGTCGGGTTGTTAACCCATGAATCTTAGATGAGTTGCGGCTGTTAAATTTTTTTGACCCGTCAAAATCCGGCCCGACAAACCCGTCAACCCGACCCGTCCCGTCCCGACCCGGCTTGTTTTCAAATGCCTAGTAAATAGTAGACTGATGAACTTTCTTCTTTAGTGACAAGACACGTTTTTTTTTAAGAGTATATGTTTCGTCAAAGAAAAAGTTTCTTTTAAAAAATAATAAAACTAAGAAAAACTATTATACAAAAAAGAAGAAGAAGTATGAAATGCAACTCTAATATCTTAAAAAGTTGCTTCGCCTTATTTTGGTTTGAGAGAGAGGTGATACTTTAAGAGAGGAGAGCTAAGAATAAGAGAAATTATATAGAAGAAAGATGATGCTATTTCAATTTTATGTCAGCTAAAAATTAACACTGCTGCAGATAATAAAAATACCTTTTTTTTTTACCAATATTTGAAACTATATTATAGAATAATTTGTTGACCCGAATAAAAAATAATTTGCTCACTAAAAGGGGACACAAGTCCCATCTCTGCCCACTATTTACAAAAAAAAAAAATGTACATTTCGTAACAATGAGTTGTATTCAATTTTAATTTAATTAAATAATATCATATTTGAAGGACTCCAAATTAATTGTAAACACGAAAGAAATTAAAATGCTCCCTGAATTTTCTTCGAATGGTAAAAACCATTTAAAAATTCAGAAGTGAAAATCTCCCTCCCTCGATGCAAATTTGATGGGGAAAAAACCATTTGAGGTGTCAGTAAATTTCCACGCGGCAGCTGTACAATAGTTGACGCAATTTTTTTTAGATTTTATGAAGTAAGTCAAACACACTATATTAAAATTTACTATTTTACTGTTTAGAGATCTCAATTATTATTTATCAACCCAATGCCTCGTACATAAATTCTGTATGTATTTATTGTACATGGATGCTAAAACAAAAAAGGGTCCCTGACCGAATCTAACTGTATCTGCTCAATTTTTTTTTTTACTGTCTAGTAAAATCAAATGAATGAAAAAAATATTAATTATCAAATGTAAATCTGAATTATTAATAACTTGGCTTCAAAATTTCATTTTTATTGTGATGCATACTATATCATTATCAAACAAAATGAAAATTTACAGAATTTTTCTTTTTAAGAAATGCGCAGGATTTTTTTCCTTTCCATCTTCAACAAAAAAAAAATTAAATTACTTGTTTTTTGAAGTTAACATTTTATATATTACTGAATAATTGCAATTAATAAATATCTTGATATAATAAGACAGAGTTCAAGCATTCTGAATGTTACCTTAGTCACTATAGTACTAAATCGAAATATAATTCTTGGGAATGAGCATTAATTTAGTGTGGTGACAAAGGCAATTATCAATTTGTGCAGCACTTTTTTACACAATCTCACAAATTTTTTTATTTTTTTTATACCATGCCTCTGAACAATACTGTAACCAATAAAAAGGTTGTACTGGAGTTTGTACAACTACCGTAGTAAAAGCAATTTGATTAATGAATAAAAAAAAAAAAAACAATTTGATTATAACTCTTTAAATTACTGAATATATCCAAAAAGAACAGCAACAAAGGTTGCTGAAATGGGAGCAGTTGAGTAGCGCCAAAAGGAAAATTAACCTGGACCCAGTCTACACTCTTACAGTGGTGCACCTAGCTTTGTAGATTGTGTATCTATATGTCTGTCTGTCTATCTATCTATCTATCTATCTATCTATCTATCTACATGGAATGGCATCTGGTGTTGCGCGGGACCGTGTAGCGCAGCATCAGAACCGTTCGATTTTTACTGATTTGCATCAAGATTCGTGTCAAAGTATAAAGACCTCCTGATTTTCATCTCAGGCGGTCGATCGCGAATTGGCGGTCGATCCGAACCGTTCATCTGCTGTAGCGCGGTACTGCGCTAGTCCCTATCTACATGAGTCCATATTAGAGGTGGCAGAACCTGACCCGACCCGACAAACCCGCCCGACCCGGAGTAGCCCGATATGACCCGAAATCCGAAAATGACCCAACAATAGATAACCTGATACCCGACCTGACCTGATTTGATATGACTCGAAACCCGAAAAGACCCGACAGCGGATGACTCGATACCCGACCCGACCTGATTTGATATGACCCGAAACCTGAAAAGACCCGGCAGCAGATGACTCGATACCCGATCCGACCTGATTTGATATGACCCGAAACCCGAAAAGACCCGAGATCAGATGACCCGGTACCCGACCCGACCCGGACCGACATGACTCGAAACCCGAAATGACCCGAGATCACATTACCCTCCGATCCGAATATTTGAATAAACTCTGGTTTGAATATTTGGCCTTATCAAACTGATATCAACCTATCAATTACTATTGTACTTGTACATGTCTTGACTAAATGAACTCCGCCGCTGCAAGTCGTGCACGCTGCACCGCTCCTACAATCTGCATGACACCACTACTACACTGCACGCTGCATGACGTCTCTCTGCCGTTGCGCCAATGACGCATGACGCAAGCCGCATGACACATGACAAATATCAACGCATGATTACCCGAGACCCAACCGGCCCGACCTGATCAGATCCGTGACCCGATAATCTTTTGAAGACAAACTGACCCGACTCGTCCGACCCGAAACCCGAAAATACCTGAAACGAGATAATTGAAACCCGACCCGATCCGAACCCGAAAGACCCGAAACCCGAAAAATACCCGAAACTAGATAATTGAAACCCGACCCGACTCGAACCCGAAAGACCCGAAACCCGACAAATATCAACGCATGATGACCCGAGACCCGACCCGACCCGACCTGATCAGACCCGTGACCCGATAATCTTTTGAAGTCAAATTGACCCGACTCGCCCGACCCGAACCCGAACCCGAACCCGCCCGATTTGCCACCTCGAGTCCATATGCATAAATATATACACATCAAGTTTGGGAAATTAAGGGATCCATAGTACATATCTCATTGTCTATGTAGCCTTTTGAGCCTCCAATCCTCCATTTCTCTGAATTTTAAGAACTGGTTTAGGTCACTGTATGGCTGCCTTTTTCTTCATAATTTGATTTTGGAGATGTTGAATATTCCTGTTGCAAATTTGGTACCAGATATAACGACGTGATGATTTAGTCAAACTCAATGATGTGATATACTGATATGTTTGTTAGCTGTTACCTCATATATCTATGATTAAATGAGTTTATTGATATTTTTTATAACGAGATGAAAATTAAAATTCTAGAATTTTATGTGCTGTGTGAGTATTTTTTTCTAAATGTTTCTTTGAAAATTTAAATTTGTCTCTTTATGAACAACGTGACGTATCGCAGTTTGTGTTAGATCTATTTTGAAAGTATTTATATATAGTTCGATGTGAGTGTTGAATCTCAAATTTACATTTCATAGCAAATAGCGTCTAAGAGTACAATTACACATGCAAATAGATAAGAATAAGAATATGAAAAAGTTCTTTATGAAGAAAGAAAGAAACAGAAAAATAAAAAAAGATAGCACAGTTGCAAAGCTTTTGCATGGAAATTGAGAAACAACGCATATGCGTCGTTATCTTTACGGTCTAAGTTGTATCTTTTGTGTTGTGATAAACATAAAACACGCAAAAGTATTAAAAGAAAAAAGAAAACGAAAAGAAATGACAGTATTTTATGGGTCTATATCAGTCACCACTAATCCATGCATGTGACATTTGGATGAAGAAAAGATGCTTTACCTTTGACCACATTTTCTGAAAGAGGAGACAGCTCAGGCTTTTAGTTTTAGGCCATGTAACATGGTGTCCCAAAATCTCTTTAGTTATGTCCTTTTCCCTAAATCCATGCTCATCACCATTTTATTATGCCTGGTCTTGGTTTTTTGTGTTGCCTTTTGCCCCCTTTCTTTACTCAAACAACAGAAAGAAAGAGGTGTGATATGTTGGTTGTTTGATTTGTGTTTGTTGCTGCAATGATTTTTGCACTTTGTTGCAGCTTTTTGGATGCATTTGTGCATTTTAAATGGGATTGAATAAGGGGAAAATTCTAAAAGAGCAAATGAGGAGCCGTCTTTCTGACATAATTAGTACCAGTAGTAGGTGAATTACCCAATATTCAAATTTAAATGATGAATATTGTTTGATTTCTGTGGCTCAAACCAGAAACCAATTAATTAATTAGCTGTCTCTATTTATTTATGTCTGATAACTCATTACTGCAATGCTTCACACTAAAATTGTTTTACAAAGAAATTCAACCAGAATATTAAAAGAAAGCATTTGTTGCCTTAGCTTGTTAGCCATGTTCCTTCCCCTAAAATCATGCTAATCAACATTTCTTAATGTCTTAGGCTGGATCTTTCTGTGGGGCATTTTTTTTAGTAGTGCCTTGCCGTTTATAGGAACATGGAATCATTTTTAGCTCATTGACCATAAATAGATTTAAATAATTCCAAAAGGTAAGTTATTATATTTAATTTCAAGAGATCAATTATTCAAATTTGTGTATACAATACGGTGAGAGTGTGAACATGGTCCACTACCAGCAAAACTTATCGATGTCTTAAAAAAAGAAAACAAATTATTTCAAATGTATCAAAAATATTGCTTCCACAATAAAATTATTCAATATGAACAAAAGTTTGCATTAGAGTACAGTTATTTAACAGACATATATATATATATATACAAGTTTGTGTATATGTGTGCATGTACAAATTAAAAACTGGAAAATTAGCGGATGGCAAATTGGCAATGCAAAACAAGTAGGTTCGTTTAGGCTACTAGTGAAATTTTAAATGTTTTCCACTGGTGAAATAATGAAATTAATGTATTGAAATGCAAACTTTATGGTACCGTATTCTTCAATCGATATAACAAAATGGCCATGGCCCAAATATGATCGACAAAATCATCAAGCCTTTTGCTCAAGGCCCATAACCCCTCCATCTTCTCTATCCTCACACACGGAACGGAATCCTCTGGTCCCAATTAATACTGGGAGTTGTCTGGTCTCAGTTAATATGAACCATAAGATCTGATCCAACGGTACATATTACATCTCCTTTTCAAATTAAAAAAAACAAAAATTCGGCCTGTCCGCGTCCTCCTTTCTTTCCTGCTTTCTGCTCCGTCATCGAACCATGGATTGGAATTTTTTTTTACTTTCGCGATTGGAACAATCCAGATAACTTTGGCAATTGGAATTGTTGCGATTTTCTTTGCGCTTCTACACGTCATGGAGATAACTTTGGCGATTGGAATTGTTGCGATTTTTTGTGTGTTGTACAGTGTACTTTTGCTTCATCGCTGTGTTGTACAGTGTACTTATGCACCGCAATTTCAATACTTCATCACTTTGTTGTACAGTGTACTTTTGCTTCAATTTGAAGAAAGGAAAAACACTTCATGTACATATCCCTTGAAACATATAGGACACGAAAGCAAACTCAGAATTTTGAGACAATTCAAAGGACACTCTTAGTATTGTATTGAATTGACACAGTAAATTTACCTTGACTATCTGGCGATTAAGAAGTTTACCAGTAAGAAAAGGAGTAATGGTGATTCGAAGTATCAATTTTGTGTCGATTGAGAAGTTTACCAGTAAGAAAAGGAGTAATGGTGATTCGAAGGAAATGGTGGTGATAGGCTGAAACCTTAGGTACAAACTATCTGGCGATTGATGGAGCTCGATGAAGTACACCCTAACTCGATGGAACCCCTATCTGGCGATTTGATTCGATGGAAGAGACCATACCCTAGGTAGCAGTTTCGCTCGATGAAGCTCGGAGAGAGAAGATTGGATTCGACGAGAAAGAAAGATTGAAATGTTGCGACACGAGCAAAGGAAAAAGGGCAGAGAAAGATTGGATTTGTTTTTTTTAGTTTGAGAAGGAGATGTAATATATACTGTTGGATCAGATCCTATGGTCCATATTAACTGGGACCAGACAGCTCCCAGTATTAACTGGGACTAGAGGATTCCGTTCCCTCACACACTATCACGAGACTCCTGACATAAGGATAGTGTTGTACAAACGGACCGGATCAGATACTCGTGGATTCGACCAGTGCGGATTCACGGATTCAACGGGTCCACTGATCCAATGGGGCGGGTCTCTATGGGTTCGAACCCAAAACTCTCAACCCGATCCGTGATAAACTCGGACGGGTCGGGCACGGGTTCGGGCAGGTCTAAGGATTTTTGGCCTACCCGACCCGTCATAGATCCTTGGATCCGCCAACCACGGGTCGGGTCGGATCTAGACCACGGAACGGGTCGGGTCGGATCCACGAGTGGGTATACCCCGCGGGTTTTAGCAATACTGTACATAAGGAACCGTATTCTCAAACTTTTTTTTCTCCAAACAGGAGAATTAATCTGATTAATCGGATAAAAAATCAACGCTCGACCGTTAATAACATGATTCAAAGAAGATTTTTGATATTTTTAATCAGAATCGTTTATTCTTAATCTGACGGTTCAGATCAAAACTTCTCCTCTATGAAGAGATCGATACAGTCTGCCGAATTAGAAATCAAAACTTCTGCTCTCTCCATAGAATTTCATTTCGCTGCCATAAGCCTATGTCTCAACGCACTCCTCACTGCCATGCGGAGAATTTTTCTCAGAGGAGAGATCGATATAGTCCGCCGAATTAAAAATCAACGGTCCTAATTAATAATATAAAAATCTCTTGAATCATATGATTAACGGTCTAGCGTCTATCTCTAATCTAACGATCTGAATCGATCTCTCCTCTTTGCGGATAAAAAGTTTCTTCACAGAGGATACGGGTCCCACGCCAGAGCAACGAACCAAATCACCACAATAATAAATAAACTTCGGTACGTTAAGTTTTGTTTCTTTCATTTTTTTTATTTAGGCACCTTTTATGATTTGCGTTTTTGATTTGTGATTTATGTTACTTTAGGTCCTAAAATAACTACAAACTCATGTTTCATGAAATAGTGTGTGGCTTTTGTGACATCCTTAGAGATAGATGAATGGCGCCACATTTATGGTTGTGCCATCAAGTTCTAATTGACATGAATTTGGATCGACAATGGAAGTTCAATTCCGCCATTTGAGGCACACTAGTGAGTGGTGGCTAATTAAATTGACCAGGTGAGGATCTATATATAATTTAGCAACTACAAAAAAAATCTTGCTGAAATAGCAACTTATAATCTGATATAAATTCATGGGGACTTTAGTTCTAAATTTGAAACCTGGGCAAATACCCCACTTCTTTCTCTAAAAAAAAGAATCTGGCAAAATTCGCAACAAGAATTTATAAAGCTACACATTTGTTGCTCATTTTACTCTTTGTAATGCTATCTTTTGCATTGATACTGTTTCTTATTTCTCAATTTGTACTGCTATCACATTCACTCTAGACCATCTCATAAAAGAAACTTTTCTTGTGCCATAAACAGAGCATTATTTCTTTAATGAAAAGTTATGTACACAGAGGTAAAACGTAAAACATTTACATGAATAAAGGTAAAACTATCTACTCAGTTCGGCATTTTCTTATTGTTTTTTTTAAAGAAAGTAGACTTGACCTACTTAGAATTTATCATTAAAAAAAAGTTTATTACATTATTTACAAATTATAATATGAAGTGAGATACATTGGAAGTCTTCTAAGTTAACAATATGATATCCATTGAGTCGCTTCCTTTGCTATTTGCATAATTAGCAGATTTTGTGGTCTTGACTTTGCTGAGAATAGTCGTTGGTTGCGTTCTTTCCATATATTCCAGAGTGTTGCGCAATACGTTGAGTCCCAGTGGGTTGCTGTCGTCATAGTGAGGTGCCTCTTGTTAGATATCGAGAAGAAGGATAAGTCATCTGAGGCCGTGGTAGTCATCCAAGATACTATGTTATGTTAGATTTGAGATGTATAAGAGCATGCCAGGAAGAGGTGTGTACTTGTCTCAAGAATTCTGCTGTGGCAGAGCATGCAAGTTTCGTTGGGCATTCCTTGTCTTTTCTGGATAGTTTCCTTTGTGATCAATTTGTTACGAAGTGTTGTCCCTAGAAATATTTTAAGTTTAAGAGGGACCTTGGCACTCCATATGTACTTTGACGTGTGTGATACGATACCCGGGTTAATGAGGATACCCGGGTTAATGAGTAATCTATATGCCGTTTTAGAGGTGAATTGACATGATTCAGTCCAGTTCTAGAAAGTTGTTCCGTCCGTTAGCACCTTTGTTGAGGGTGTGAGTACGTGTATCGAGGATAGGAGATCCCTGAGAAATAAATATGTCATTGCTATGATGTCATCACACTTCATATCGTGGTGTCAGTTTGGCTAGTTGTAATGGGTGTTGACAAAGCGTGGGAAGATTGAGTTTTGATTATTGTAAAATTTCCACAACCATTTGATGAGTATGTTAGGTGGGGGTGTGCGTCGATTCTAGTGGACCCAGGTGTTTTGCACTCTGATCGGGTAATTAAATCTCACAGGTAGAGGACTCTCCTCTCACAGCTCACAATTAATGGTGGCTAAAACCTGTAAACGAATTATAATCCGAGAGAGATAGAATTCAACTAAGCAAACTTTTCTATTAAGCAGAGGAAATATTTACAAATACAAATAGTTTGAATTCTTACAGAGTTATCAATCTCATCTATCCCATCATTTTTCAACGAAGCAACTATGCTCCTATTTATACTACTCAGCACATTAAATGCTGCTGCTAACCTAACTCATTAACTACTGACTGCCTACCTAACTTATTTAATGCAATCTCGTCGGAACCTACAATAATTAATGTGTTTTGAGTTCCGTGCCATCTTCTCGGCTTTTGTGCTTCTAGTCGGGATTGCCTTTTCGTCTTGTTCGGGTATTCTTCCCAATTGTCTTTCATCGGGTATGTTTTCATCACCCGAATTCACCGGGTTCTTTTCTTTTGGACTTTTGTCCTTCGGGTTATTGGTCTTTGGATTCTTCTGATCTGAGACTTTCGAGACTTCAAGATTACTTTTGTGGTTCCGAATGTCTTTCATCCCGAGTCTCTCCTTGCAGTTTTCAAACAGTGGTTCCGGCGGTGCTTTCGTGAAGATATCCGTCGTCTGGTCATGGCTTTGCCATGGACCACTCGATCCACCTTTTCTTTCATGTGTTTCCATATTGAGTGGAATCTCACATGAATGTGTTTGCTCCTTTCATGATGCACCGGGTTCTTGGCTAGCTCAATTGCTGACTTGTTGTCTACCCGTATTTCAGTTGCTTCATGCTGTGGGAGCTTCAAGTCATGCAGCAAATTCCTCAGCCATATTGCATGGTTGACACAAAGTGATGCTGCTACATATTCGGCTTCGCAGGTTGATAAAGTGACGATGAGTTGCTTCTTCGAGAGCCATGTGAAGGATGTGCCTCCCATGTTAAATGCAAAATTCGTTGTACTCTTTCTGTCATCAATATCACCACACCAGTCGCTGTCAACATAACCTGCAAGTTCAAAACAGTTAGTTTTTGTATAGTGCAATCCGATATTTTCTGTCCCCTTGACATATCTCAGGATTCTCTTAGCTGCTTTCAAATGTGAGGCCCTCGGGTCCTCCATGAATCTACTCGCTATATCGACCGCGAATACTATGTCCGGCCCGAACTTCTTCAGGATATCTCTAACGTAAGCTCCTTGAGAGAGAAAGATTCCCGTGGAGTCTTGCTTCGCCTCTAATCGGAGAAAATATTTCATCAATTCGAGATCCGTCATCTCGAATTCTTTCTTCATCTCAACTTTGAATTCCTTAATCAGTCTTTGACTGTTTCCCATGAATATCAAGTCGTCCACATATAGTGCAACGATCAAGATTTCTTCTTTCTTTGCCTTCACGTAGATGGCATGTTCAAACGGGCATTGTCTGAATCCGTGTTCCTTGAAATAACAATCTATCCTTGTGTTCCAGGCTCTCGGGACTTGTTTTAAACCATATATCGCCTTCTTCAGCCTTAGCACTTTGTGCTCTTTCTTTGGCTTCATGTATCTGGGTGGTTGCTCGACATATACTTCTTCTTCGAGAACTCCATTTAGAAATACCGACTTCACATCCATTTGGTATACCGGCCACTCGAACTGTGTTGCTTGTGATATCAGTAGCCGAATTTTTTTTCATCCGCGCTACGGGTGCAAAGACTTCATCATAGTCTATGTCAGCTTTCTGCCTATATACTTTCACAACCAGCCTTGCCTTGTATCTTTCAATTTCTCCATTCGAATTCATTTTCTTTTTCTATACCCATTTTACTCCGTTGGGTTTGTGCCCTTTGGGCAATTCTACTAACTCCCAAGTTTCATTTCCTCGTTCATTTATGCTTTTCATTTTTCATTCTGGGCAGCTTCTCCAAACGAGATTGTCTCGGCGTCGGCTAATAAACATACCAAATGTATTTCATCTATTGACTCATACAAGTCTTGAATACTCCGGTACCTTGGATTCCTGGATTCATTCTCACCATTCGAATTTTCGAAATCTGTTTCATCTCCTGATGTACTCGAATTAGATGCTTCATCTGTCGTAGGTGTTATTTTAATTCTCTCTTCGGTGAGATGCTCTTCCTACTGTTTCTTCCAATCCTAGCCAGCTTCCTCATTGATCTCAACATCCTGACTTACTACTAGTTTCTTCTCGGCCGGGTCATACAGTTTGTATGCTTTTGATTTCTCGTCATAGCCGACGAAAATGAGCTTTCGGCTCTTATCTTCTAACTTGGTTATTTTCGGCTCTGGCACGTGAGCATATGCCATGCTCCCCAATACTCTTAAGTGACTAACATTCGGCTTATAGCCGCTCCATTGTTCTTGCGGGATCTGGTTCCCGAGTGCACTGTGTGGACACCTGTTTTGAATGTAAACAACGCATTGAACTTCCGCTGCCCAGAACTCCTTTGACATGTTCTTTGTCTTTAGCATAGACCGAACCATGTCCATTATTGTTCTGTTCTTCCTCTCTGCCACTCCATTCTGCTGTGGAGTGTATGGTGTCGTCAAAAATCTCCGGATTCCCTATTCTTCGTAGTAACCCTTATACTTGCCCGACAGGTACTCTGCCCCCCCTGTCTGACCTTAGTGCACGAATCTTTTGTCTTGTGGATTTCTCGATTTTAGCCTTGAATCTCCGGAAAGTTTCAAAGGCTTCAGATTTCTCCTTCAAAAAATATATCCAACACTTTCTTGAAAAATCATCAATGAAAGTGATGAAGTATCTCTTCCTGCTAAACGATCCAGGTGTTATGGGACCACAAATGTCAGTATGCACTAATTTGAGTATTCTCTTTGCTCGATATTGTGCTTTCCCGAACGAGTTTCTCGAATGTTTCCTGATTACGCACCCCTCGCAAAATCTCTTTTCAAATTGTATACTTGGCATTCCATGTACCAAGTTCTTCTTCACCATTTTGCTGAGTCCGACATGTCCCAAATATTCGAACCTCAGATGCCACAGCCAGGCTTCATCCTCCCGGTTTATCATGAGGCATTTCTCCTCTATCTTCCTTAAGTTCAGCTTGAACATTTTGTTTTGGCCCATTTCTATCCGGGCTACATCCTTCTCGAATTTGTCTCTCAGGTGTTGGGTCCGATTTTTCATGAATATCGAGTACTCTCTCTCCATGAGTTGGCCTACACTCTGAATGTTGCTCTTCATATTGGGTATGTAGTACACATTTTCAATGGTATAAACTTTCCCGTTCTTCTGTACAAAATTTATTTTGCCTCGGTCTTTGACCTTGACTTTTGAGTTCTCCCGTGTCAATGTACCACACCGTGTCCTTCCCTTCATACGGGTTGTTTTGTGCCATCATCATCATGCTATCTTCAACTTTCTCATCGGTGTGCGCATAGTTCACATTCCCATCAACTTTCTTCTCGGCCCAACAGTCACTTGCATAGGGATCGTGTTTGCCGCAGTTGTTGCAATCCACATTTGGCTTGTTCCCTCGACCATATTTGCCTCTGCCCCATCCTCGAGTATTCTAGTTGGGTTGGTCTCTCTCTCCTTTGCCTTGCCCTCGGCCACGACCTCTTTGACCACGACCCCGGCTCTTCTACTGGGCATACATCGCCTTCTCATCAGCAGTTTTAACTTGGAGTGCCTCCTCGGCTACTTCCTTTTCCTTCTTCTTCACATTTCTACTCTGCTCGTGTGCCATGAGCTAGCCAGCAAGTTCTTCAACAGTCAGTGCGTTGAGATCTTTGGACTCCTCTATTGTGCACAATATTGTCTCAAAGGCTTCGGTCACTGACCTCAGGATCTTCTCCACTACACAAGCTTCTGTTAGTGTCTCGCCTTTCCTCTTCAATTGGTTCACCACCATCTGTATCCTCATTATGTAATCCGAGATCGTCTTGGTTTCCTTCATTCTCATCAACTCGAGCTCACCACATAGAGTTTGGAATCTTACTTGTTCAACTCAGTCTACACCTTTATAGACTACACTTAGAGTCTCCCAAGCCTCCTTTGACGTGTTTGCGCTTGCAATCTTCTCAAAATCAGCTTAATCTACTCTTTGGTACATGATGTAGAGTGCTGTCTTGTCCTTCATTCTCTTCTCTTTCAGGGTCTTCAGCGTTGCTGCTGTCAACCCTTCTGTGGTTGCCACTTCCACATAACCAGTCTCAACTATCTCCCAAGCGTCTTGGGCTCCAAGCAGTGCTATGATCTGGATGCTCCAGTTGTCATAGTTGGACTTTGTGAGTTTTGACAGAGCCATAGATCCTAGTGAGTTGTTCCCAAAACCAGCCATGTCGCTATGATACCAATTTGTTGGGTGGGGGTGTGCGTCAGTTCTAGTGGACCCGGGTGCTTTGCACTCTGATCGGGTAATTAAATCTCACAGGTAGAGGACTCTCCTCTCACAGTTCACAGTTAATGGTGGCTAAAACCTGTAAACGGATTATAATTAGGGAGAGATATAATTCAACTAAGCAAACTTTTCTATTAACGAGAGAAAATGTTTACATATACAAATTTTTTGAATTCTTACAGAGTTATCAATCTCATCTATCTCATCATCTTTCAACGAAGCAACTATGCTCCTATTTATACTACTCAGCGCTATAAATGCTGCTGCTAACCTAACTCATTAACTACTGCCTGCCTACCTAACTTATTTAATGTTGTCTCCTCGGAACCTACAACAATTAATATGTTTTGAGTTTCGTGTCGTCTTTTCGGCTTCTGTGCTTCTAGCCGGGATTGCCTTCTCGACTTGTCTTCATCTTCATGTACCTGAATCTTTCTTGTTCCGTTATTCTTCCCGATTGTCTTTCATCGGGTATGTTTTCATCACCTGAATTCACCGGGTTCTTTTCTTTTGGACTTTTGTCCTTCAGGGTCTTGGTTTTCGGATTCTTCTGATTCAGGACTTTCGAGACTTTGGAATTACTATTTCCAACAGAGTAATGCATTGTTTAGAGTTCTGATGTCCAGTATTCCCAATTCACCATTGTGCTTTGGCACACAAACTGTAGTCCAATTAACTAAGCAACCCTCTCTAGTTGGGGTGTCTTCTCCTTCTAGAAAAATCTCATTTTTGTCCTTTCGATTTCTCAATTGAGCCAGCAAGGAAACTTGAAATCTTGCACGAAGTTTAGTGAGAGCGAGTTCATGATTGAGTTAACTAGTGTGAGGCGACCCCCCTTTGGATAGTATCTTTTCTTTCCATCCATTTAATTTTGTCTGTATTTTGTGTAGGATGGAGAGGAACGTTTCCTTTGCAAGTTTGTGGATAGATAAGAGGAGTCCCAAGTATTTGATTGAAAATTATTGTGCCCCGCATCCTAAGATGCTTTCTACCGCTTGTTGTAGGTTCTCCGGCATGTGTATGGGCATTTTCTTATTATTGTTACTTTGTATTAGTATCTTAATTATGAACAACAAACCAGGGAATCATGTACCTTTTGTTGTCCTTCAGGAAAAAAAAATGCGAGAGCACTAGTTCTAATTTCCTTTGATTGATTTAAGCCCTATAGTGAAGCACATGACGTACATAGCAAGAACATTACTAACAATCGGCCGAAAAAAAAGGTTACAACATTGTTAAACTTTATTCATATGTTTGAAATATAACATCTTTCGGTTGAAACAACTAATTAAGAATGTACACCAGTAGTAGTAGAAAACTGAGTCAACTATTGTAGGATACTAAACTGAGGATTAGTTTTACATGAAAACAATGTCCTTGCACACAAACTTCTTTGAAGAACCACTCTGCACGATGGCTTCTTAAAGTCATAGCTCTTCATTGGATTTTGGGACAAAAAGGGAACATGAAAGTAATGCACAAGAATTGTTATAACTTTAGCAACTCTGCATAATGATGGAAATAAAAATACATGAAATGGACGGAAATGTAATGTCAGTAAGGCCACAGGCTTTGGAGGGGTCCTAACAATTGGGTCTTTTAGAAAGGGATCATCCGGTAACAGGTTGGCTGTTGTTATTCCAGGTACTGGTACGGAATCTTGTAGAGAGGGGTTTATTTTTGGTACCGTTTGGATCAAGAAGGTTTGTTGTACAGTTATGTCTAGGTTGCGAGCAGCAAGTACCGTGTCAATGGTGTAAGATAACAGAAGAGAAACAGCAATGTAGAAACAGTAACAAGTGTTGTATGGAGCCATGAAGGAGATGTGTAAATTAAGTTCCAGGCAATGATTTTGAAGATGACATTTTAGGTTGTATTTAAAGGGTTTATGGTCATGCTAAAAGTCGCATTTCATCACGGGGAGGAGTCTATGATTTATTAAGTGTTTGACATAGGCTAGCTGTTTGTGCTTTGTGTTTATTAGACCGGTTTTTGGTTGGGAAATAATACAGTTGTTAGTTCAAGATTAAAGAACGTGATAAGGTAGTCTTTACAGGAAAATAAAGGATATGCTATAGTGTTTGGCTTCTTTCGTTAGATATTTGTTGATTGCATATCATGTATAACTATGAATCTATGATTAGTGGGATACAAAATATATGTGACCATATTTTATCAACTATATATTCTATAAATAGTTTCATGAAGCGTGACTGAGGTCTCAAACAGCATCGGAATGGCTTGCCGAATGTAGGGACATAACTGTCAATATTACGAACAAAGGAAATTAAAAATATATCAAAGGTTTATTGTGAAAGTTTTCTATGCACAGCAATTATTAGATTCTATATTGTACTGGCCATTCTAGCTTTCAGATTCTACAGTGATAATGAAAATATATATTTATTTTCTGTACATCTATGATCTATTACAAGCAAAGCAATACCAGAAATTTGGGTGTGATCAGAGGAACAATGAAACAAACCATTCAAAATGTATAGAAATGATTATATCTGAGGAAACATAATAAATAAATAACCACAGATAAAAGGAAAACACAGACCCAAAATCTTTAGGCAAAATTGGAATAGGTATACACACACAGGCGGGCTTCTCTGACCAGTAAAGATAAGACAACAGCTCTGGTAATGAAATCAAAGCATGAGCAACCTTAT